>CM075721.1:2448253-2634239 GCA_037974335.1 Prionace glauca
TCACGTGCTCACTGTGTTCCCCGCTAGTTACATTTCACCGGGTCCGGGGACTTGACCCCTGTAACTCCCTGCTAGTTACATTTCACAGGGGTCTGGGGACTGATCCCTGTAACTCCCCGCTAGTTACATTTCACCGGGACCGGGGACTGACCCCTGTAACTCCCCGCTAGTTACATTTCACCGGGTCTGAGGACTGATCCCTGTAACTCCCCGCTAGTTACATTTCACCGGGTCCGGGGACTGATCCCTGTAACTCCCCGCTAGTTACATTTCACCGGGGTCTGGGGACTGACCCCTGTAACTCCCCGCTAGTTACATTTCACCGGGTCCGGGGACTGACCCCTGTAACTCCCCGCTAGTTACATTTCACCGGGTCCGGGGACTGACCCCTGTAACTCCCCGCTAGTTACATTTCACCGGGTCCGGGGACTGACCCCTGTAACTCCCCGCTAGTTACATTTCACCGGGTCCGGGGGACTGATCCCTGTAACTCCCCGCTAGTTACATTTCACCGGGTCCTGGGGACTGACCCCTGTAACTCCCCGCTAGTTACATTTCACCGGGTCCGGGGACTGACCCCTGTAACTCCCCGCTAGTTACATTTCACCGGGTCTGGGGACTGACCCCTGTAACTCCCCGCTAGTTACATTTCACCGGGTCTGGGGACTGACCCCTGTAACTCCCCGCTAGTTACATTTCACCGGGTCCGGGGACTGACCCCTGTAACTCCCCGCTAGTTACATTTCACCGGGTCCGGGGACTGATCCCTGTAACTCCCCGCTAGTTACATTTCACCGGGTCCGGGGACTGACCCCTGTAACTCCCCGCTAGTTACATTTCACCGGGTCTGGGGACTGACCCCTGTAACTCCCCGCTAGTTACATTTCACCGGGTCTGGGGACTGATCCCTGTAACTCCCCGCTAGTTACATTTCACCGGGTCCGGGGACTGACCCCTGTAACTCCCCGCTAGTTACATTTCACCGGGTCTGGGGACTGACCCCTGTAACTCCCCGCTAGTTACATTTCACCGGGTCCGGGGACTGACCCCTGTAACTCCCCGCTAGTTACATTTCACCGGGTCTGGGGACTGATCCCTGTAACTCCCCGCTAGTTACATTTCACCGGGTCCAGGGGACTGACCCCTGTAACTCCCCGCTAGTTACATTTCACCGGGTCCGGGGACTGACCCCTGTAACTCCCCGCTAGTTACATTTCACCGGGTCCGGGGACTGACCCCTGTAACTCCCCGCTAGTTACATTTCACCGGGTCCGGGGACTGACCCCTGTAACTCCCCGCTAGTTACATTTCACCGGGTCCAGGGGACTGACCCCTGTAACTCCCCGCTAGTTACATTTCACCGGGTCCGGGGACTGACCCCTGTAACTCCCCGCTAGTTACATTTCACCGGGTCCGGGGACTGATCCCTGTAACTCCCCGCTAGTTACATTTCACCGGGTCCGGGGACTGACACCTGTAACTCCCCGCTAGTTACATTTCACCGGGTCTGGGGACTGATCCCTGTAACTCCCCGCTAGTTACATTTCACCGGGTCTGGGGACTGACCCCTGTAACTCCCCGCTAGTTACATTTCACCGGGTCCGGGGACTGATCCCTGTAACTCCCCGCTAGTTACATTTCACCGGGTCCGGGGACTGACCCCTGTAACTCCCCGCTAGTTACATTTCACCGGGTCCGGGGACTGATCCCTGTAACTCCCCGCTAGTTACATTTCACCGGGTCCGGGGACTGATCCCTGTAACTCCCCGCTAGTTACAATTCACCGGGTCTGGGGACTGATCCCTGTAACTCCCCGCTAGTTACATTTCACCGGGTCCGGGGACTGATTCCTGTAACTCCCCGCTAGTTACATTTCACCGGGTCTGGGGACTGACCCCTGTAACTCCCCGCTAGTTACATTTCACCGGGTCTGGGGACTGACCCCTGTAACTCCCCGCTAGTTACATTTCACCGGGTCCGGGGACTGACCCCTGTAACTCCCCGCTAGTTACATTTCACCGGGTCTGGGGACTGACCCCTGTAACTCCCCGCTAGTTACATTTCACCGGGTCCGGGGACTGACCCCTGTAACTCCCCGCTAGTTACATTTCACCGGGTCTGGGAACTGACCCCTGTAACTCCCCGCTAGTTACATTTCACCGGGTCCAGGGACTGACCCCTGTAACTCCCCGCTAGTTACATTTCACCGGGTCCGGGGACTGATCCCTGTAACTCCCCGCTAGTTACATTTCACCGGGTCCGGGGACTGATCCCTGTAACTCCCCGCTAGTTACATTTCACCGGGTCCGGGGACTGACCCCTGTAACTCCCCGCTAGTTACATTTCACCGGGACCGGGGACTGACCCCTGTAACTCCCCGCTAGTTACATTTCACCGGGTCTGGGGACTGACCCCTGTAACTCCCCGCTAGTTACATTTCACCGGGTCCGGGGACTGATCCCTGTAACTCCGCGCTAGTTACATTTCACCGGGTCCGGGGGACTGACACCTGTAACTCCCCGCTAGTTACATTTCACCGGGTCCGGGGACTGACCCCTGTAACTCCCCGCTAGTTACATTTCACCGGGTCCGGGGACTGACCCCTGTAACTCCCCGCTAGTTACATTTCACCGGGTCTGGGAACTGACCCCTGTAACTCCCCGCTAGTTACATTTCACCGGGTCCGGGGACTGACCCCTGTAACTCCCCGCTAGTTACATTTCACCGGGTCCGGGGACTGACCCCTGTAACTCCCCGCTAGTTACATTTCACCGGGGTCTGGGGACTGATCCCTGTAACTCCCCGCTAGTTACATTTCACCGGGTCCGGGGACTGATCCCTGTAACTCCCCGCTAGTTACATTTCACCGGGTCCGGGGACTGACCCCTGTAACTCCCCGCTAGTTACATTTCACCGGGTCTGGGGACTGATCCCTGTAACTCCCCGCTAGTTACATTTCACCGGGTCCGGGGACTGACCCCTGTAACTCCCCGCTAGTTACATTTCACCGGGTCCGGGGACTGACCCCTGTAACTCCCCGCTAGTTACATTTCACCGGGTCGGGGACTGACCCCTGTAACTCCCCGCTAGTTACATTTCACAGGGGTCTGGGGACTGATCCCTGTAACTCCCCGCTAGTTACATTTCACCGGGACCGGGGACTGACCCCTGTAACTCCCCGCTAGTTACATTTCACCGGGTCCGGGGACTGATCCCTGTAACTCCCCGCTAGTTACATTTCACCGGGTCCGGGGACTCACCCCTGTAACTCCCCGCTAGTTACATTTCACCGGGTCCGGGACTGACCCCTGTAACTCCCCGCTAGTTACATTTCACCGGGTCCGGGGACTGATCCCTGTAACTCCCCGCTAGTTACATTTCACCGGGTCCGGGGACTCACCCCTGTAACTCCCCGCTAGTTACATTTCACCGGGTCCGGGACTGACCCCTGTAACTCCCCGCTAGTTACATTTCACCGGGTCCGGGGACTGATCCCTGTAACTCCCCGCTAGTTACATTTCACCGGGTCTGAGGACTGATCCCTGTAACTCCCCGCTAGTTACATTTCACCGGGTCCGGGGACTGATCCCCTGTAACTCCCCGCTAGTTACATTTCACCGGGTCTGGGGACTGACCCCTGTAACTCCCCGCTAGTTACATTTCACCGGGTCCGGGGACTGACCCCTGTAACTCCCCGCTAGTTACATTTCACCGGGTCCGGGGACTGACCCCTGTAACTCCCCGCTAGTTACATTTCACCGGGTCTGGGGACTGACCCCTGTAACTCCCCGCTAGTTACATTTCACCGGGTCTGGGGACTGACCCCTGTAACTCCCCGCTAGTTACATTTCACCGGGTCTGGGGACTGACCCCTGTAACTCCCCGCTAGTTACATTTCACCGGGTCTGGGGACTGACCCCTGTAACTCCCCGCTAGTTACATTTCACCGGGTCCGGGGACTGATCCCTGTAACTCCCCGCTAGTTACATTTCACCGGGTCTGGGGACTGACCCCTGTAACTCCCCGCTAGTTACATTTCACCGGGTCTGGGGACTGACCCCTGTAACTCCCCGCTAGTTACATTTCACCGGGTCCGGGGACTGATCCCTGTAACTCCCCGCTAGTTACATTTCACCGGGTCTGGGGACTGACCCCTGTAACTCCCCGCTAGTTACATTTCACCGGGTCCGGGGACTGACCCCTGTAACTCCCCGCTAGTTACATTTCACCGGGTCTGGGGACTGATCCCTGTAACTCCCCGCTAGTTACATTTCACCGGGTCCGGGGACTGATCCCTGTAACTCCCCGCTAGTTACATTTCACCGGGTCTGGGGACTGACCCCTGTAACTCCCCGCTAGTTACATTTCACCGGGTCCGGGGACTGACCCCTGTAACTCCCCGCTAGTTACATTTCACCGGGTCTGGGGACTGACCCCTGTAACTCCCCGCTAGTTACATTTCACCGGGTCCGGGGACTGATCCCTGTAACTCCCCGCTAGTCACATTTCACCGGGTCCGGGACTGACCCCTGTAACTCCCCGCTAGTTACATTTCACCGGGTCCGGGGACTGATCCCTGTAACTCCCCGCTAGATACATTTCACCGGGTCCGGGGACTGACCCCTGTAACTCCCCGCTAGTTACATTTCACCGGGTCTGGGGACTGACCCCTGTAACTCCCCGCTAGTTACATTTCACCGGGTCCGGGGACTGATCCCTGTAACTCCCCGCTAGATACATTTCACCGGGTCCGGGGACTGATCCCTGTAACTCCCCGCTAGATACATTTCACCGGGTCCGGGGACTGACCCCTGTAACTCCCCGCTAGTTACATTTCACCGGGTCCGGGGACTGACCCCTGTAACTCCCCGCTAGTTACATTTCACCGGGTCCGGGGACTGACCCCTGTAACTCCTCGCTAGTTACATTTCACCGGGTCCGGGGACTGACCCCTGTAACTCCCCGCTAGATACATTTCACCGGGTCCGGGGACTGACCCCTGTAACTCCCCGCTAGTTACATTTCACCGGGTCCGGGGACTGACCCCTGTAACTCCCCACTAGTTACATTTCACCGGGTCTGGGGACTGACCCCTGTAACTCCCCGCTAGTTACATTTCACCGGGTCTGGGGACTGATCCCTGTAACTCCCCGCTAGTTACATTTCACCGGGTCCGGGGACTGACCCCTGTAACTCCCCGCTAGTTACATTTCACCGGGTCTGGGGACTGATCCCTGTAACTCCCCGCTAGTTACATTTCACCGGGTCCGGGGACTGACCCCTGTAACTCCCCGCTAGTTACATTTCACCGGGTCTGGGGACTGATCCCTGTAACTCCCTGCTAGTTACATTTCACCGGGTCCGGGACTGACCCCTGTAACTCCCCGCTAGTTACATTTCACCGGGGTCTGGGGACTGACCCCTGTAACTCCCCGCTAGTTACATTTCACCGGGTCCGGGGACTGATCCCTGTAACTCCCCGCTAGTTACATTTCACCGGGTCTGGGGACTGACCCCTGTAACTCCCCGCTAGTTACATTTCACCGGGTCCGGGGACTGATCCCTGTAACTCCCCGCTAGTTACATTTCACCGGGTCCGGGGACTGACACCTGTAACTCCCCGCTAGTTACATTTCACCGGGTCAGGGGACTGACCCCTGTAACTCCCCGCTAGTTACATTTCACCGGGTCCGGGGACTGATCCCTGTAACTCCCCGCTAGTTACATTTCACCGGGTCCGGGGACTGACCCCTGTAACTCCCCGCTAGATACATTTCACCGGGTCCGGGGACTGACCCCTGTAACTCCCCGCTAGTTACATTTCACCGGGTCCGGGGACTGACCCCTGTAACTCCCCGCTAGTTACATTTCACCGGGTCTGGGGACTGACCCCTGTAACTCCCCGCTAGTTACATTTCACCGGGTCCGGGGACTGACCCCTGTAACTCCCCGCTAGTTACATTTCACCGGGTCCGGGGACTGACCCCTGTAACTCCCCGCTAGTTACATTTCACCGGGTCCGGGGACTGACCCCTGTAACTCCCCGCTAGTTACATTTCACCGGGTCTGGGGACTGACCCCTGTAACTCCCCGCTAGTTACATTTCACCGGGTCCGGGGACTGACTCCTGTAACTCCCCGCTAGTTACATTTCACCGGGTCCGGGGACTGACCCCTGTAACTCCCCGCTAGTTACATTTCACCGGGTCTGGGGACTGACCCCTGTAACTCCCCGCTAGTTACATTTCACCGGGTCCGGGGACTGACTCCTGTAACTCCCCGCTAGTTACATTTCACCGGGTCCGGGGACTGACCCCTGTAACTCCCCGCTAGTTACATTTCACCGGGTCCGGGGACTGACCCCTGTAACTCCCCCGCTAGTTACATTTCACCGGGTCTGGGGACTGACCCCTGTAACTCCCCGCTAGTTACATTTCACCGGGTCCGGGGACTGATCCCTGTAACTCCCCGCTAGTTACATTTCACCGGGTCCGGGGACTGACCCCTGTAACTCCCCGCTAGTTACATTTCACCGGGTCTGGGGACTGACCCCTGTAACTCCCCGCTAGTTACATTTCACCGGGTCTGGGGACTGACCCCTGTAACTCCCCGCTAGTTACATTTCACCGGGACCGGGGACTGACCCCTGTAACTCCCCGCTAGTTACATTTCACCGGGTCCGGGGACTGACCCCTGTAACTCCCCGCTAGTTACATTTCACCGGGTCCGGGGACTGACCCCTGTAACTCCCCGCTAGTTACATTTCACCGGGTCTGGGGACTGACCCCTGTAACTCCCCGCTAGTTACATTTCACCGGGTCCGGGGACTGATCCCTGTAACTCCCCGCTAGTTACATTTCACCGGGTCCGGGGACTGACCCCTGTAACTCCCCGCTAGTTACATTTCACCGGGTCTGGGGACTGACCCCTGTAACTCCCCGCTAGTTACATTTCACCGGGTCTGGGGACTGACCCCTGTAACTCCCCGCTAGTTACATTTCACCGGGACCGGGGACTGACCCCTGTAACTCCCCGCTAGTTACATTTCACCGGGGTCTGGGGACTGATCCCTGTAACTCCCCGCTAGTTACATTTCACCGGGTCCGGGGACTGACCCCTGTAACTCCCCGCTAGTTACATTTCACCGGGTCCGGGGACTGACCCCTGTAACTCCCCGCTAGTTACATTTCACCGGGTCTGGGGACTGACCCCTGTAACTCCCCGCTAGTTACATTTCACCGGGTCTGGGGACTGACCCCTGTAACTCCCCGCTAGTTACATTTCACCGGGGTCTGGGGACTGACCCCTGTAACTCCCCGCTAGTTACATTTCACCGGGTCCGGGGACTGATCCCTGTAACTCCCCGCTAGTTACATTTCACCGGGTCCGGGGGACTGACCCCTGTAACTCCCCGCTAGTTACATTTCACCGGGTCCGGGGACTGACCCCTGTAACTCCCCGCTAGTTACATTTCACCGGGTCCGGGGACTGACCCCTGTAACTCCCCGCTAGTTACATTTCACCGGGTCCGGGGACTGACCCCTGTAACTCCCCGCTAGTTACATTTCACCGGGTCTGGGGACTGACCCCTGTAACTCCCCGCTAGTTACATTTCACCGGGTCTGGGGACTGACCCCTGTAACTCCCCGCTAGTTACATTTCACCGGGTCCGGGGACTGATCCCTGTAACTCCCCGCTAGTTACATTTCACCGGGTCCGGGGACTGACCCCTGTAACTCCCCGCTAGTTACATTTCACCGGGTCTGGGGACTGACCCCTGTAACTCCCCGCTAGTTACATTTCACCGGGTCTGGGGACTGACCCCTGTAACTCCCCGCTAGTTACATTTCACCGGGACCGGGGACTGACCCCTGTAACTCCCCGCTAGTTACATTTCACCGGGTCCGGGGACTGACCCCTGTAACTCCCCGCTAGTTACATTTCACCGGGTCCGGGGACTGACCCCTGTAACTCCCCGCTAGTTACATTTCACCGGGTCCGGGGACTGACCCCTGTAACTCCCCGCTAGTTACATTTCACCGGGTCCGGGGACTGACCCCTGTAACTCCCCGCTAGTTACATTTCACCGGGTCGGGGACTGATCCCTGTAACTCCCCGCTAGTTACATTTCACCGGGACCGGGGACTGACCCCTGTAACTCCCCGCTAGTTACATTTCACCAGGTCTGGGGACTGACCCCTGTAACTCCCCGCTAGTTACATTTCACCGGGTCCGGGGACTGACCCCTGTAACTCCCCGCTAGTTACATTTCACCGGGTCTGGGAACTGACCCCTGTAACTCCCCGCTAGTTACATTTCACCGGGTCCGGGGACTGACCCCTGTAACTCCCCGCTAGTTACATTTCACCGGGTCCGGGGACTGACCCCTGTAACTCCCCGCTAGTTACATTTCACCGGGGTCTGGGGACTGATCCCTGTAACTCCCCGCTAGTTACATTTCACCGGGTCCGGGGACTGATCCCTGTAACTCCCCGCAAGTTACATTTCACCGGGTCCGGGGACTGACCCCTGTAACTCCCCGCTAGTTACATTTCACCGGGTCCGGGGACTGATCCCTGTAACTCCCCGCTAGTTACATTTCACCGGGTCTGGGGACTGACCCCTGTAACTCCCCGCTAGTTACATTTCACCGGGTCTGGGGACTGATCCCTGTAACTCCCCGCTAGTTACATTTCACCGGGTCCGGGGACTGACCCCTGTAACTCCCCGCTAGTTACATTTCACCGGGTCCGGGGACTGACCCCTGTAACTCCCCGCTAGTTACATTTCACCGGGTCTGGGGACTGATCCCTGTAACTCCCCGCTAGTTACATTTCACCGGGTCCGGGGACTGACCCCTGTAACTCCCCGCTAGTTACATTTCACCGGGTCCGGGGACTGACCCCTGTAACTCCCCGCTAGTTACATTTCACCGGGTCCGGGGACTGACCCCTGTAACTCCCCGCTAGTTACATTTCACAGGGGTCTGGGGACTGATCCCTGTAACTCCCCGCTAGTTACATTTCACCGGGACCGGGGACTGACCCCTGTAACTCCCCGCTAGTTACATTTCACCGGGTCTGAGGACTGATCCCTGTAACTCCCCGCTAGTTACATTTCACCGGGTCCGGGGACTGATCCCTGTAACTCCCCGCTAGTTACATTTCACCGGGGTCTGGGGACTGACCCCTGTAACTCCCCGCTAGTTACATTTCACCGGGTCCGGGGACTGACCCCTGTAACTCCCCGCTAGTTACATTTCACCGGGTCCGGGGACTGACCCCTGTAACTCCCCGCTAGTTACATTTCACCGGGTCCGGGGACTGACCCCTGTAACTCCCCGCTAGTTACATTTCACCGGGTCCGGGGACTGATCCCTGTAACTCCCCGCTAGTTACATTTCACCGGGTCCTGGGGACTGACCCCTGTAACTCCCCGCTAGTTACATTTCACCGGGTCCGGGGACTGACCCCTGTAACTCCCCGCTAGTTACATTTCACCGGGTCTGGGGACTGACCCCTGTAACTCCCCGCTAGTTACATTTCACCGGGTCTGGGGACTGACCCCTGTAACTCCCCGCTAGTTACATTTCACCGGGTCCGGGGACTGACCCCTGTAACTCCCCGCTAGTTACATTTCACCGGGTCCGGGGACTGATCCCTGTAACTCCCCGCTAGTTACATTTCACCGGGTCCGGGGACTGACCCCTGTAACTCCCCGCTAGTTACATTTCACCGGGTCTGGGGACTGACCCCTGTAACTCCCCGCTAGTTACATTTCACCGGGTCTGGGGACTGATCCCTGTAACTCCCCGCTAGTTACATTTCACCGGGTCCGGGGACTGACCCCTGTAACTCCCCGCTAGTTACATTTCACCGGGTCTGGGGACTGACCCCTGTAACTCCCCGCTAGTTACATTTCACCGGGTCCGGGGACTGACCCCTGTAACTCCCCGCTAGTTACATTTCACCGGGTCTGGGGACTGATCCCTGTAACTCCCCGCTAGTTACATTTCACCGGGTCCAGGGACTGACCCCTGTAACTCCCCGCTAGTTACATTTCACCGGGTCCGGGGACTGACCCCTGTAACTCCCCGCTAGTTACATTTCACCGGGTCCGGGGACTGACCCCTGTAACTCCCCGCTAGTTACATTTCACCGGGTCCGGGGACTGACCCCTGTAACTCCCCGCTAGTTACATTTCACCGGGTCCAGGGACTGACCCCTGTAACTCCCCGCTAGTTACATTTCACCGGGACCGGGGACTGACCCCTGTAACTCCCCGCTAGTTACATTTCACCGGGTCCGGGGACTGATCCCTGTAACTCCCCGCTAGTTACATTTCACCGGGTCCGGGGACTGACACCTGTAACTCCCCGCTAGTTACATTTCACCGGGTCTGGGGACTGATCCCTGTAACTCCCCGCTAGTTACATTTCACCGGGTCTGGGGACTGACCCCTGTAACTCCCCGCTAGTTACATTTCACCGGGTCCGGGGACTGATCCCTGTAACTCCCCGCTAGTTACATTTCACCGGGTCCGGGGACTGATCCCTGTAACTCCCCGCTAGTTACATTTCACCGGGTCTGGGAACTGACCCCTGTAACTCCCCGCTAGTTACATTTCACCGGGTCCAGGGACTGACCCCTGTAACTCCCCGCTAGTTACATTTCACCGGGTCCGGGGACTGATCCCTGTAACTCCCCGCTAGTTACATTTCACCGGGTCCGGGGACTGATCCCTGTAACTCCCCGCTAGTTACATTTCACCGGGTCCGGGGACTGACCCCTGTAACTCCCCGCTAGTTACATTTCACCGGGACCGGGGACTGACCCCTGTAACTCCCCGCTAGTTACATTTCACCGGGTCTGGGGACTGACCCCTGTAACTCCCCGCTAGTTACATTTCACCGGGTCCGGGGACTGATCCCTGTAACTCCCCGCTAGTTACATTTCACCGGGTCCGGGGGACTGACACCTGTAACTCCCCGCTAGTTACATTTCACCGGGTCCGGGGACTGACCCCTGTAACTCCCCGCTAGTTACATTTCACCGGGTCTGGGAACTGACCCCTGTAACTCCCCGCTAGTTACATTTCACCGGGTCCGGGGACTGACCCCTGTAACTCCCCGCTAGTTACATTTCACCGGGTCCGGGGACTGACCCCTGTAACTCCCCGCTAGTTACATTTCACCGGGGTCTGGGGACTGATCCCTGTAACTCCCCGCTAGTTACATTTCACCGGGTCCGGGGACTGATCCCTGTAACTCCCCGCTAGTTACATTTCACCGGGTCCGGGGACTGACCCCTGTAACTCCCCGCTAGTTACATTTCACCGGGTCTGGGGACTGATCCCTGTAACTCCCCGCTAGTTACATTTCACCGGGTCCGGGGACTGACCCCTGTAACTCCCCGCTAGTTACATTTCACCGGGTCCGGGGACTGACCCCTGTAACTCCCCGCTAGTTACATTTCACCGGGTCCGGGGACTGACCCCTGTAACTCCCCGCTAGTTACATTTCACAGGGGTCTGGGGACTGATCCCTGTAACTCCCCGCTAGTTACATTTCACCGGGACCGGGGACTGACCCCTGTAACTCCCCGCTAGTTACATTTCACCGGGTCCGGGGACTGACCCCTGTAACTCCCCGCTAGTTACATTACACCGGGTCCGGGGACTGACCCCTGTAACTCCCCGCTAGTTACATTTCACCGGGTCCGGGGACTGACCCCTGTAACTCCCCGCTAGTTACATTTCACCGGGTCCGGGGACTGACCCCTGTAACTCCCCGCTAGTTACATTTCACCGGGTCCGGGGACTGATCCCTGTAACTCCCCGCTAGTTACATTTCACCGGGTCTGGGGACTGATCTCTGTAACTCCCCGCTAGTTACATTTCACCGGGTCTGGGGACTGACCCCTGTAACTCCCCGCTAGTTACATTTCACCGGGTCCGGGGACTGATCCCTGTAACTCCCCGCTAGTTACATTTCACCGGGTCTGGGGACTGACCCCTGTAACTCCCCGCTAGTTACATTTCACCGGGTCCGGGGACTGACCCCTGTAACTCCCCGCTAGTTACATTTCACCGGGTCCGGGGACTGACCCCTGTAACTCCCCGCTAGTTACATTTCACCGGGTCCGGGGACTGACCCCTGTAACTCCCCGCTAGTTACATTTCACCAGGTCCGGGGACTGATCCCTGTAACTCCCCGCTAGTTACATTTCACCGGGTCCGGGGACTGATCCCTGTAACTCCCCGCTAGTTACATTTCACCGGGTCCGGGGACTGATCCCTGTAACTCCCCGCTAGTTACATTTCACCGGGTCCGGGGACTGACCCCTGTAACTCCCCGCTAGTTACATTTCACCGGGTCTGGGGACTGACCCCTGTAACTCCCCGCTAGTTACATTTCACCGGGTCTGGGGACTGACCCCTGTAACTCCCCGCTAGTTACATTTCACCGGGTCCGGGGACTGACCCCTGTAACTCCCCGCTAGTTACATTTCACCGGGTCCGGGGACTGATCCCTGTAACTCCCCGCTAGTTACATTTCACCGGGTCCGGGGACTGATCCCTGTAACTCCCCGCTAGTTACATTTCACCGGGTCCGGGGAATGACCCCTGTAACTGCACGCTAGTTACATTTCACCGGGGTCTGGGGACTGACCCCTGTAACTCCCCGCTAGTTACATTTCACCGGGTCCGGGGACTGATCCCTGTAACTCCCCGCTAGTTACATTTCACCGGGTCCGGGGACTGACCCCTGTAACTCCCCGCTAGTTACATTTCACCGGGTCTGGGGACTGACCCCTGTAACTCCCCGCTAGTTACATTTCACCGGGTCTGAGGACTGATCCCTGTAACTCCCCGCTAGTTACATTTCACCGGGTCTGGGGACTGACCCCTGTAACTCCCCGCTAGTTACATTTCACCGGGTCTGGGGACTGACCCCTGTAACTCCCCGCTAGTTACATTTCACCGGGTCCGGGGACTGACCCCTGTAACTCCCCGCTAGTTACATTTCACCGGGTCCGGGGACTGACCCCTGTAACTCCCCGCTAGTTACATTTCACCGGGTCCGGGGACTGACCCCTGTAACTCCCCGCTAGTTACATTTCACCGGGTCTGGGGACTGACCCCTGTAACTCCCCGCTAGTTACATTTCACTGGGTCCGGGGACTGACCCCTGTAACTCCCCGCTAGTTACATTTCACCGGGTCCGGGGACTGATCCCTGTAACTCCCCGCTAGTTACATTTCACCGGGTCTGGGGACTGACCCCTGTAACTCCCCGCTAGTTACATTTCACCGGGTCTGGGGACTGACCCCTGTAACTCCCCGCTAGTTACATTTCACCGGGTCTGGGGACTGATCCCTGTAACTCCCCGCTAGTTACATTTCACCGGGTCCGGGGACTGACCCCTGTAACTCCCCGCTAGTTACATTTCACCGGGTCTGGGGACTGATCTCTGTAACTCCCCGCTAGTTACATTTCACCGGGTCCGGGGACTGACCCCTGTAACTCCCCGCTAGTTACATTTCACCGGGTCCGGGGACTGACCCCTGTAACTCCCCGCTAGTTACATTTCACCGGGTCTGGGGACTGACCCCTGTAACTCCCCGCTAGTTACATTTCACCGGGTCCGGGACTGATCCCTGTAACTCCTCGCTAGTTACATTTCACCGGGTCTGGGGACTGATCTCTGTAACTCCCCGCTAGTTACATTTCACCGGGTCCGGGGACTGACCCCTGTAACTCCCCGCTAGTTACATTTCACCGGGTCCGGGGACTGACCCCTGTAACTCCCCGCTAGTTACATTTCACCGGGTCTGGGGACTGACCCCTGTAACTCCCCGCTAGTTACATTTCACCGGGTCCGGGGACTGACCCCTGTAACTCCCCGCTAGTTACATTTCACCGGGTCTGGGGACTGACCCCTGTAACTCCCCGCTAGTTACATTTCACCGGGTCCGGGGACTGACCCCTGTAACTCCCCGCTAGTTACATTTCACCGGGTCTGGGGACTGACCCCTGTAACTCCCCGCTAGTTACATTTCACCGGGTCTGGGGACTGACCCCTGTAACTCCCCGCTAGTTACATTTCACCGGGTCTGGGGACTGACCCCTGTAACTCCCCGCTAGTTATATTTCACCGGGTCTGGGGACTGACCCCTGTAACTCCCCGCTAGTTACATTTCACCGGGACCGGGGACTGATCCCTGTAACTCCCCGCTAGTTACATTTCACCGGGTCTGGGGACTGATCCCTGTAACTCCCCGCTAGTTACATTTCACCGGGTCCGGGGACTGACCCCTGTAACTCCCCGCTAGTTACATTTCACCGGGTCCGGGGACTGATCCCTGTAACTCCCCGCTAGTTACATTTCACCGGGTCCGGGGACTGACCCCTGTAACTCCCCGCTAGTTACATTTCACCGGGTCCGGGGACTGACCCCTGTAACTCCCCGCTAGTTACATTTCACCGGGTCCGGGGACTGACCCCTGTAACTCCCCGCTAGTTACATTTCACCGGGTCTGGGGACTGACCCCTGTAACTCCCCGCTAGTTACATTTCACCGGGTCCGGGGACTGACCCCTGTAACTCCCCGCTAGTTACATTTCACCGGGTCCGGGGACTGACCCCTGTAACTCCCCGCTAGTTACATTTCACCGGGTCCGGGGACTGACCCCTGTAACTCCCCGCTAGTTACATTTCACCGGGTCTGGGGACTGATCCCTGTAACTCCCCGCTAGTTACATTTCACCGGGTCCGGGACTGACCCCTGTAACTCCCCGCTAGTTACATTTCACCGGGTCCGGGGACTGACCCCTGTAACTCCCCGCTAGTTACATTTCACCGGGTCCGGGACTGACCCCTGTAACTCCCCGCTAGTTACATTTCACCGGGTCTGGGGACTGACCCCTGTAACTCCCCGCTAGTTACATTTCACCGGGTCCGGGGACTGACCCCTGTAACTCCCCGCTAGTTACATTTCACCGGGTCTGGGGACTGACCCCTGTAACTCCCCGCTAGTTACATTTCACCGGGTCTGGGGACTGATCACTGTAACTCCCCGCTAGTTACATTTCACCGGGTCCGGGACTGACCCCTGTAACTCCCCGCTAGTTACATTTCACCAGGTCCGGGGACTGACCCCTGTAACTCCCCGCTAGTTACATTTCACCGGGTCTGGGGACTGACCCCTGTAACTCCCCGCTAGTTACATTTCACTGGGTCCGGGGACTGACCCCTGTAACTCCCCGCTAGTTACATTTCACCGGGTCTGGGGACTGATCCCTGTAACTCCCCGCTAGTTACATTTCACCGGGGTCTGGGGACTGATCCCTGTAACTCCCCGCTAGTTACATTTCACCGGGTCCAGGGACTGATCCCTGTAACTCCCCGCTAGTTACATTTCACCGGGTCTGGGGACTGACCCCTGTAACTCCCCGCTAGTTACATTTCACCGGGTCTGAGGACTGATCCCTGTAACTCCCCGCTAGTTACATTTCACCGGGTCTGGGGACTGACCCCTGTAACTCCCCGCTAGTTACATTTCACCGGGTCTGAGGACTGATCCCTGTAACTCCCCGCTAGTTACATTTCACCGGGTCCGGGGACTGACCCCTGTAACTCCCCGCTAGTTACATTTCACCGGGTCCGGGGACTGACCCCTGTAACTCCCCGCTAGTTACATTTCACCGGGTCCGGGGACTGACCCCTGTAACTCCCCGCTAGTTACATTTCACCGGGTCTGGGGACTGATCCCTGTAACTCCCCGCTAGTTACATTTCACCGGGTCCGGGGACTGATCCCTGTAACTCCCCGCTAGTTACATTTCACCGGGTCCGGGGACTGACCCCTGTAACTCCCCGCTAGTTACATTTCACCGGGTCTGGGGACTGACCCCTGTAACTCCCCGCTAGTTACATTTCACCGGGTCCGGGGACTGACCCCTGTAACTCCCCGCTAGTTACATTTCACCGGGTCTGGGGACTGACCCCTGTAACTCCCCGCTAGTTACATTTCACCGGGTCCGGGGACTGATCCCTGTAACTCCCCGCTAGTTACATTTCACCGGGTCCGGGGACTGACCCCTGTAACTCCCCGCTAGTTACATTTCACCGGGTCTGGGGACTGACCCCTGTAACTCCCCGCTAGTTACATTTCACCGGGTCTGGGGACTGACCCCTGTAACTCCCCGCTAGTTACATTTCACCGGGTCCGGGGACTGACCCCTGTAACTCCCCGCTAGTTACATTTCACCGGGTCCGGGGACTGATCCCTGTAACTCCCCGCTAGTTACATTTCACCGGGTCCGGGGACTGACCCCTGTAACTCCCCGCTAGTTACATTTCACCGGGTCTGGGGACTGACCCCTGTAACTCCCCGCTAGTTACATTTCACCGGGTCTGGGGACTGACCCCTGTAACTCCCCGCTAGTTACATTTCACCGGGTCTGGGGACTGACCCCTGTAACTCCCCGCTAGTTACATTTCACCGGGTCTGGGGACTGACCCCTGTAACTCCCCGCTAGTTACATTTCACCGGGTCCGGGGACTGATCCCTGTAACTCCCCGCTAGTTACATTTCACCGGGTCTGGGGACTGACCCCTGTAACTCCCCGCTAGTTACATTTCACCGGGTCTGGGGACTGACCCCTGTAACTCCCCGCTAGTTACATTTCACCGGGTCCGGGGACTGACCCCTGTAACTCCCCGCTAGTTACATTTCACCGGGTCTGGGGACTGACCCCTGTAACTCCCCGCTAGTTACATTTCACCGGGTCCGGGGACTGATCCCTGTAACTCCCCGCTAGTCACATTTCACCGGGTCCGGGACTGACCCCTGTAACTCCCCGCTAGTTACATTTCACCGGGTCCGGGGACTGATCCCTGTAACTCCCCGCTAGATACATTTCACCGGGTCCGGGGACTGACCCCTGTAACTCCCCGCTAGTTACATTTCACCGGGTCTGGGGACTGACCCCTGTAACTCCCCGCTAGTTACATTTCACCGGGTCCGGGGACTGATCCCTGTAACTCCCCGCTAGATACATTTCACCGGGTCCGGGGACTGATCCCTGTAACTCCCCGCTAGATACATTTCACCGGGTCCGGGGACTGACCCCTGTAACTCCCCGCTAGTTACATTTCACCGGGTCCGGGGACTGACCCCTGTAACTCCCCGCTAGTTACATTTCACCGGGTCCGGGGACTGACCCCTGTAACTCCTCGCTAGTTACATTTCACCGGGTCCGGGGACTGACCCCTGTAACTCCCCGCTAGATACATTTCACCGGGTCCGGGGACTGACCCCTGTAACTCCCCGCTAGTTACATTTCACCGGGTCCGGGGACTGACCCCTGTAACTCCCCACTAGTTACATTTCACCGGGTCTGGGGACTGACCCCTGTAACTCCCCGCTAGTTACATTTCACCGGGTCTGGGGACTGATCCCTGTAACTCCCCGCTAGTTACATTTCACCGGGTCCGGGGACTGACCCCTGTAACTCCCCGCTAGTTACATTTCACCGGGTCTGGGGACTGATCCCTGTAACTCCCCGCTAGTTACATTTCACCGGGTCCGGGGACTGACCCCTGTAACTCCCCGCTAGTTACATTTCACCGGGTCTGGGGACTGATCCCTGTAACTCCCTGCTAGTTACATTTCACCGGGTCCGGGACTGACCCCTGTAACTCCCCGCTAGTTACATTTCACCGGGGTCTGGGGACTGACCCCTGTAACTCCCCGCTAGTTACATTTCACCGGGTCCGGGGACTGATCCCTGTAACTCCCCGCTAGTTACATTTCACCGGGTCTGGGGACTGACCCCTGTAACTCCCCGCTAGTTACATTTCACCGGGTCCGGGGACTGATCCCTGTAACTCCCCGCTAGTTACATTTCACCGGGTCCGGGGACTGACACCTGTAACTCCCCGCTAGTTACATTTCACCGGGTCCGGGGACTGACCCCTGTAACTCCCCGCTAGTTACATTTCACCGGGTCCGGGGACTGATCCCTGTAACTCCCCGCTAGTTACATTTCACCGGGTCCGGGGACTGACCCCTGTAACTCCCCGCTAGATACATTTCACCGGGTCCGGGGACTGACCCCTGTAACTCCCCGCTAGTTACATTTCACCGGGTCCGGGGACTGACCCCTGTAACTCCCCGCTAGTTACATTTCACCGGGTCTGGGGACTGACCCCTGTAACTCCCCGCTAGTTACATTTCACCGGGTCCGGGGACTGACCCCTGTAACTCCCCGCTAGTTACATTTCACCGGGTCCGGGGACTGACCCCTGTAACTCCCCGCTAGTTACATTTCACCGGGTCCGGGGACTGACCCCTGTAACTCCCCGCTAGTTACATTTCACCGGGTCTGGGGACTGACCCCTGTAACTCCCCGCTAGTTACATTTCACCGGGTCCGGGGACTGACTCCTGTAACTCCCCGCTAGTTACATTTCACCGGGTCCGGGGACTGACCCCTGTAACTCCCCGCTAGTTACATTTCACCGGGTCCGGGGACTGACCCCTGTAACTCCCCGCTAGTTACATTTCACCGGGTCTGGGGACTGACCCCTGTAACTCCCCGCTAGTTACATTTCACCGGGTCCGGGGACTGATCCCTGTAACTCCCCGCTAGTTACATTTCACCGGGTCCGGGGACTGACCCCTGTAACTCCCCGCTAGTTACATTTCACCGGGTCTGGGGACTGACCCCTGTAACTCCCCGCTAGTTACATTTCACCGGGTCTGGGGACTGACCCCTGTAACTCCCCGCTAGTTACATTTCACCGGGACCGGGGACTGACCCCTGTAACTCCCCGCTAGTTACATTTCACCGGGTCCGGGGACTGACCCCTGTAACTCCCCGCTAGTTACATTTCACCGGGTCCGGGGACTGACCCCTGTAACTCCCCGCTAGTTACATTTCACCGGGTCCGGGGACTGACCCCTGTAACTCCCCGCTAGTTACATTTCACCGGGTCCGGGGACTGACCCCTGTAACTCCCCGCTAGTTACATTTCACCGGGTCCGGGGACTGACCCCTGTAACTCCCCGCTAGTTACATTTCACCGGGTCTGGGGACTGACCCCTGTAACTCCCCGCTAGTTACATTTCACCGGGTCCGGGGACTGATCCCTGTAACTCCCCGCTAGTTACATTTCACCGGGTCCGGGGACTGACCCCTGTAACTCCCCGCTAGTTACATTTCACCGGGTCCGGGGACTGACCCCTGTAACTCCCCGCTAGTTACATTTCACCGGGTCTGGGGACTGACCCCTGTAACTCCCCGCTAGTTACATTTCACCGGGTCCGGGGACTGATCCCTGTAACTCCCCGCTAGTTACATTTCACCGGGTCCGGGGACTGACCCCTGTAACTCCCCGCTAGTTACATTTCACCGGGTCTGGGGACTGACCCCTGTAACTCCCCGCTAGTTACATTTCACCGGGTCTGGGGACTGACCCCTGTAACTCCCCGCTAGTTACATTTCACCGGGACCGGGGACTGACCCCTGTAACTCCCCGCTAGTTACATTTCACCGGGTCCGGGGACTGACCCCTGTAACTCCCCGCTAGTTACATTTCACCGGGTCCGGGGACTGACCCCTGTAACTCCCCGCTAGTTACATTTCACCGGGTCTGGGGACTGACCCCTGTAACTCCCCGCTAGTTACATTTCACCGGGTCCGGGGACTGATCCCTGTAACTCCCCGCTAGTTACATTTCACCGGGTCCGGGGACTGACCCCTGTAACTCCCCGCTAGTTACATTTCACCGGGTCCGGGGACTGACCCCTGTAACTCCCCGCTAGTTACATTTCACCGGGTCCGGGGACTGACCCCTGTAACTCCCCGCTAGTTACATTTCACCGGGTCCGGGGACTGACCCCTGTAACTCCCCGCTAGTTACATTTCACCGGGTCTGGGGACTGACCCCTGTAACTCCCCGCTAGTTACATTTCACCGGGTCCGGGGACTGACCCCTGTAACTCCCCGCTAGTTACATTTCACCGGGTCGGGGGACTGACCCCTGTAACTCCCCGCTCGTTACATTTCACCGGGTCCGGGGACTGATCCCTGTAACTCCCCGCTAGTTACATTTCACAGGGTCCGGGGACTGACCCCTGTAACCCCCCGCTAGTTACATTTCACCGGGTCTGGGGACTGACCCCTGTAACTCCCCGCTAGTTACATTTCACCGGGTCCGGGGACTGACCCCTGTAACTCCCCGCTAGTTACATTTCACCGGGTCCGGGACTGACCCCTGTAACTCCCCGCTAGTTACATTTCACCGGGTCCGGGGACTGATCCCTGTAACTCCCCGCTAGTTACATTTCACCGGGTCCGGGGACTGACCCCTGTAACTCCCCGCTAGTTACATTTCACCGGGTCCGGGGACTGATCCCTGTAACTCCCCGCTAGTTACATTTCACCGGGTCCGGGGACTGACCCCTGTAACTCCCCGCTAGTTACATTTCACCGGGTCTGGGGACTGATCCCTGTAACTCCCCGCTAGTTACATTTCACCGGGTCCGGGGACTGACCCCTGTAACTCCCCGCTAGTTACATTTCACCGGGTCTGGGGACTGACCCCTGTAACTCCCCGCTAGTTACATTTCACCGGGTCCGGGGACTGACCCCTGTAACTCCCCGCTAGTTACATTTCACCGGGTCTGGGGACTGATCCCTGTAACTCCCCGCTAGTTACATTTCACCGGGACCGGGGACTGATCCCTGTAACTCCCCGCTAGTTACATTTCACAGGGTCCGGGGACTGACCCCTGTAACTCCCCGCTAGTTACATTTCACCGGGTCCGGGGACTGACCCCTGTAACTCCCCGCTAGTTACATTTCACCGGGTCCGGGGACTGACCCCTGTAACTCCCCGCTAGTTACATTTCACCGGGTCTGGGGACTGATCCCTGTAACTCCCCGCTAGTTACATTTCACCGGGTCTGGGGACTGACCCCTGTAACTCCCCGCTAGTTACATTTCACCGGGTCTGGGGACTGACCCCTGTAACTCCCCGCTAGTTACATTTCACCGGGTCCGGGGACTGACCCCTGTAACTCCCCGCTAGTTACAGTTCACCGGGTCTGGGGACTGATCCCTGTAACTCCCCGCTAGTTACATTTCACCGGGTCTGGGGACTGACCCCTGTAACTCCCCGCTAGTTACATTTCACCGGGTCTGGGGACTGACCCCTGTAACTCCCCGCTAGTTACATTTCACCGGGTCCGGGGACTGACCCCTGTAACTCCCCGCTAGTTACATTTCACCGGGTCTGGGGACTGACCCCTGTAACTCCCCGCTAGTTACATTTCACCGGGTCCGGGGACTGACCCCTGTAACTCCCCGCTAGTTACATTTCACCGGGTCCGGGGACTGACCCCTGTAACTCCCCGCTAGTTACATTTCACCGGGTCCGGGGACTGACCCCTGTAACTCCCCGCTAGTTACATTTCACCGGGTCTGGGGACTGACCCCTGTAACTCCCCGCTAGTTACAGTTCACCGGGTCTGGGGACTGATCCATGTAACTCCCCGCTAGTTACATTTCACCGGGTCCGGGGACTGACCCCTGTAACTCCCCGCTAGTTACATTTCACCGGGTCTGGGGACTGACCCCTGTAACTCCCCGCTAGTTACATTTCTCCAGGTCCGGGGACTGACCCCTGTAACTCCCCGCTAGTTACATTTCACCGGGTCCGGGGACTGACCCCTGTAACTCCCCGCTAGTTACATTTCACCGGGTCTGGGGACTGATCCCTGTAACTCCCCGCTAGTTACATTTCACCGGGTCCGGGGACTGACCCCTGTAACTCCCCGCTAGTTACATTTCACCGGGTCTGGGGACTGATCCCTGTAACTCCCCGCTAGTTACATTTCACCGGGTCCGGGGACTGCCCCTGTAACTCCCCGCTAGTTACATTTCACCGGGTCTGGGGACTGATCCCTGTAACTCCCCGCTAGTTACATTTCACCGGGTCCGGGGACTGCCCCTGTAACTCCCCGCTAGTTACATTTCACCGGGTCCGGGGACTGCCCCTGTAACTCCCCGCTAGTTACATTTCACCGGGTCCGGGGACTGATCCCTGTAACTCCCCGCTAGTTACATTTCACCGGGTCTGGGGACTGACCCCTGTAACTCCCCGCTAGTTACATTTCACCGGGTCCGGGGACTGATCCCTGTAACTCCCCGCTAGTTACATTTCACCGGGTCCGGGGACTGACCCCTGTAACTCCCCGCTAGTCACATTTCACCGGGGTCTGGGGACTGATCCCTGTAACTCCCCGCTAGTTACATTTCACCGGGTCCGGGGACTGACCCCTGTAACTCCCCGGTAGTTACATTTCACCGGGTCCGGGGACTGACCCCTGTAACTCCCCGCTAGTTACATTTCACCGGGTCTGGGGACTGATCCCTGTAACTCCCCGCTAGTTACATTTCACCGGGTCCGGGGACTGATCCCTGTAACTCCCCGCTAGTTACATTTCACCGGGTCTGGGGACTGACCCCTGTAACTCCCCGCTAGTTACATTTCACCGGGTCCGGGGACTGACCCCTGTAACTCCCCGCTAGTTACATTTCACCGGGTCCGGGGACTGACCCCTGTAACTCCCCGCTAGTTACATTTCACCGGGACCGGGGACTGACCCCTGTAACTCCCCGCTAGTTACATTTCACCGGGTCCGGGGACTGATCCCTGTAACTCCCCGCTAGTTACATTTCACCGGGGTCTGGGGACTGACCCCTGTAACTCCCCGCTAGTTACATTTCACCGGGTCCGGGGACTGATCCCTGTAACTCCCCGCTAGTTACATTTCACCGGGTCCGGGGACTGACCCCTGTAACTCCCCGCTAGTTACATTTCACCGGGTCTGGGGACTGACCCCTGTAACTCCCCGCTAGTTACATTTCACCGGGACCGGGGACTGACCCCTGTAACTCCCCGCTAGTTACATTTCACCGGGTCCGGGGACAGATCCCTGTAACTCCCCGCTAGTTACATTTCACCGGGTCCGGGGACTGACCCCTGTAACTCCCCGCTAGTTACATTTCACCGGGTCCGGGGACTGACCCCTGTAACTCCCCGCTAGTTACATTTCACCGGGTCCGGGGACTGAACCCTGTAACTCCCCGCTAGTTACATTTCACCGGGTCCGGGGACTGATCCCTGTAACTCCCCGCTAGTTACATTTCACCGGGTCTGGGGACTGACCCCTGTAACTCCCCGCTAGTTACATTTCACCGGGTCTGGGGACTGATCCCTGTAACTCCCCGCTAGTTACATTTCACCGGGTCCGGGGACTGATCCCTGTAACTCCCCGCTAGTTACATTTCACCGGGTCTGGGGACTGACCCCTGTAACTCCCCGCTAGTTACATTTCACCGGGGTCTGGGGACTGACCCCTGTAACTCCCCGCTAGTTACATTTCACCGGGTCTGGGGACTGACCCCTGTAACTCCCCGCTAGTTACATTTCACCGGGACCGGGGACTGACCCCTGTAACTCCCCGCTAGTTACATTTCACCGGGTCCGGGGACTGACCCCTGTAACTCCCCGCTAGTTACATTTCACCGGGTCTGGGGACTGACCCCTGTAACTCCCCGCTAGTTACATTTCACCGGGTCCGGGGACTGACCCCTGTAACTCCCCGCTAGTTACATTTCACCGGGTCCAGGGACTGACCCCTGTAACTCCCCGCTAGTTACATTTCACCGGGTCCGGGGACTGACCCCTGTAACTCCCCGCTAGTTACATTTCACCGGGTCTGGGGACTGATCCCTGTAACTCCCCGCTAGTTACATTTCACCGGGTCTGGGGACTGACCCCTGTAACTCCCCGCTAGTTACATTTCACCGGGTCCGGGGACTGACCCCTGTAACTCCCCGCTAGTTACATTTCACCGGGTCTGGGGACTGACCCCTGTAACTCCCCGCTAGTTACATTTCACCGGGTCTGGGGACTGATCCCTGTAACTCCCCGCTAGTTACATTTCACCGGGTCTGGGGACTGATCCCTGTAACTCCCCGCTAGTTACATTTCACCGGGTCTGGGGACTGACCCCTGTAACTCCCCGCTAGTTACATTTCACCGGGTCCGGGGACTGACCCCTGTAACTCCCCGCTAGTTACATTTCACCGGGTCTGGGGACTGACCCCTGTAACTCCCCGCTAGTTACATTTCACCGGGTCTGGGGACTGATCCCTGTAACTCCCCGCTAGTTACATTTCACCGGGTCCGGGGACTGACCCCTGTAACTCCCCGCTAGTTACATTTCACCGGGTCTGGGGACTGACCCCTGTAACTCCCCGCTAGTTACATTTCACCGGGTCCGGGGACTGACCCCTGTAACTCCCCGCTAGTTACATTTCACCGGGTCTGGGGACTGACCCCTGTAACTCCCCGCTAGTTACATTTCACCGGGTCTGGGGACTGACCCCTGTAACTCCCCGCTAGTTACATTTCACTGGGTCCGGGGACTGATCCCTGTAACTCCCCGCTAGTTACATTTCACCGGGTCCGGGGACTGACCCCTGTAACTCCCCGCTAGTTACATTTCACCGGGTCCGGGGACTGACCCCTGTAACTCCCCGCTAGTTACATTTCACCGGGTCCGGGGACTGACCCCTGTAACTCCCCGCTAGTTACATTTCACCGGGTCTGGGACTGACCCCTGTAACTCCCCGCTAGTTACATTTCACCGGGTCCGGGGACTGACCCCTGTAACTCCCCGCTAGTTACATTTCACCGGGTCTGGGGACTGACCCCTGTAACTCCCCGCTAGTTACATTTCACCGGGTCCGGGGACTGACCCCTGTAACTCCCTGCTAGTTACATTTCACCGGGTCTGGGGACTGATCCCTGTAACTCCCCGCTAGTTACATTTCACCGGGTCCGGGGACTGATCCCTGTAACTCCCCGCTAGTTACATTTCACCGGGTCCGGGGACTGATCCCTGTAACTCCCCGCTAGTTACATTTCACCGGGTCTGGGGACTGACCCCTGTAACTCCCCGCTAGTTACATTTCACCGGGTCCGGGGACTGACCCCTGTAACTCCCCGCTAGTTACATTTCACCGGGTCCGGGGACTGATCCCTGTAACTCCCCGCTAGTTACATTTCACCGGGTCTGGGGACTGACCCCTGTAACTCCCCGCTAGTTACATTTCACTGGGTCCGGGGACTGACCCCTGTAACTCCCCGCTAGTTACATTTCACCGGGTCCGGGGACTGACCCCTGTAACTCCCCGCTAGTTACATTTCACTGGGTCCGGGGACTGACCCCTGTAACTCCCCGCTAGTTACATTTCACCGGGTCTGGGGACTGACCCCTGTAACTCCCCGCTAGTTACATTTCACCGGGTCCGGGGACTGACCCCTGTAACTCCCCGCTAGTTACATTTCACCGGGTCCGGGGACTGACCCCTGTAACTCCCCGCTAGTTACATTTCACCGGGTCCGGGGACTGACCCCTGTAACTCCCCGCTAGTTACATTTCACCGGGTCCGGGGACTGACCCCTGTAACTCCCCGCTAGTTACATTTCACCGGGTCCGGGGACTGACCCCTGTAACTCCCCGCTAGTTACATTTCACCGGGTCCGGGGACTGACCCCTGTAACTCCCCGCTAGTTACATTTCACCGGGGTCTGGGGACTGACCCCTGTAACTCCCCGCTAGTTACATTTCACCGGGGTCTGGGGACTGACCCCTGTAACTCCCCGCTAGTTACATTTCACCGGGTCCGGGGACTGACCCCTGTAACTCCCCGCTAGTTACATTTCACCGGGTCCGGGGACTGATCCCTGTAACTCCCCGCAATTACATTTCACCGGGTCCGGGGACTGACCCCTGTAACTCCCCGCTAGTTACATTTCACCGGGTCCGGGGACTGATCCCTGTAACTCCCCGCTAGTTACATTTCACCGGGTCCGGGGACTGACCCCTGTAACTCCCCGCTAGTTACATTTCACCGGGTCTGGGGACTGACCCCTGTAACTCCCCGCTAGTTACATTTCACCGGGTCTGGGGACTGACCCCTGTAACTCCCCGCTAGTTACATTTCACCGGGTCCGGGGACTGACCCCTGTAACTCCCCGCTAGTTACATTTCACCGGGTCCGGGGACTGACCCCTGTAACTCCCCGCAATTACATTTCACCGGGTCCGGGGACTGACCCCTGTAACTCCCCGCTAGTTACATTTCACCGGGTCCGGGGACTGACCCCTGTAACTCCCCGCTAGTTACATTTCACCGGGTCTGGGGACTGACCCCTGTAACTCCCCGCTAGTTACATTTCACCGGGTCCGGGGACTGATCCCTGTAACTCCCCGCTAGTTACATTTCACCGGGTCCGGGGACTGACCCCTGTAACTCCCCGCTAGTTACATTTCACCGGGTCCGGGGACTGATCCCTGTAACTCCCCGCTAGTTACATTTCACCGGGTCCGGGGACTGACCCCTGTAACTCCCCGCTAGTTACATTTCACCGGGTCCGGGGACTGACCCCTGTGACTCCCCGCTAGTTACATTTCACCGGGTCTGGGGACTGACCCCTGTAACTCCCCGCTAGTTACATTTCACCGGGTCCGGGGACTGACCCCTGTAACTCCCCGCTAGTTACATTTCACCGGGTCCGGGGACTGACCCCTGTAACTCCCCGCTAGTTACATTTCACCGGGGTCTGGGGACTGACCCCTGTAACTCCCCGCTAGTTACATTTCACCGGGTCCGGGGACTGACCCCTGTAACTCCCCGCTAGTTACATTTCACCGGGTCCGGGGACTGACCCCTGTAACTCCCCGCTAGTTACATTTCACCGGGTCCGGGGACTGACCCCTGTAACTCCCCGCTAGTTACATTTCACCGGGTCCGGGGACTGACCCCTGTAACTCCCCGCTAGTTACATTTCACCGGGTCCGGGGACTGACCCCTGTAACTCCCCGCTAGTTACATTTCACCGGGTCCGGGGACTGATCCCTGTAACTCCCCGCTAGTTACATTTCACCGGGTCCGGGGACTGCCCCTGTAACTCCCCGCTAGTTACATTTCACCGGGTCCGGGGACTCACCCCTGTAACTCCCCGCTAGTTACATTTCACCGGGTCCGGGGACTGACCCCTGTAACTCCCCGCTAGTTACATTTCACCGGGTCCGGGGACTGACCCCTGTAACTCCCCGCTAGTTACATTTCACCGGGTCTGGGGACTGATCCCTGTAACTCCCCGCTAGTTACATTTCACCGGGTCCGGGGACTGACCCCTGTAACTCCCCGCTAGTTACATTTCACCGGGTCCGGGGACTGATCCCTGTAACTCCCCGCTAGTTACATTTCACCGGGTCCGGGGACTGACCCCTGTAACTCCCCGCTAGTTACATTTCACCGGGTCCGGGGACTGATCCCTGTAACTCCCCGCTAGTTACATTTCACCGGGTCTGGGGACTGATCCCTGTAACTCCCCGCTAGTTACATTTCACCGGGTCCGGGGACTGATCCCTGTAACTCCCCGCTAGTTACATTTCACCGGGTCCGGGGACTGACCCCTGTAACTCCCCGCTAGTTACATTTCACCGGGTCCGGGGACTGACCCCTGTAACTCCCCGCTAGTTACATTTCACCGGGTCTGGGGACTGACCCCTGTAACTCCCCGCTAGTTACATTTCACCGGCTCGGGGGACTGACCCCTGTAACTCCCCGCTAGTTACATTTCACCGGGTCTGGGGACTGATCCCTGTAACTCCCCGCTAGTTACATTTCACCGGGTCCGGGGACTGACCCCTGTAACTCCCCGCTAGTTACATTTCACCGGGACCGGGGACTGACCCCTGTAACTCCCCGCTAGTTACATTTCACCGGGTCCGGGGACTGATCCATGTAACTCCCCGCTAGTTACATTTCACCGGGTCCGGGGACTGACCCCTGTAACTCCCCACTAGTTACATTTCACCGGGTCCGGGGACTGATCCCTGTAACTCCCCGCTAGTTACATTTCACCGGGACCGGGGACTGACCCCTGTAACTCCCCGCTAGTTACATTTCACCGGGTCCGGGGACAGATCCCTGTAACTCCCCGCTAGTTACATTTCACCGGGTCCGGGGACTGAACCCTGTAACTCCCCGCTAGTTACATTTCACCGGGTCCGGGGACTGATCCCTGTAACTCCCCGCTAGTTACATTTCACCGGGTCTGGGGACTGACCCCTGTAACTCCCCGCTAGTTACATTTCACCGGGTCCGGGGACTGACCCCTGTAACTCCCCGCTAGTTACATTTCACCGGGTCTGGGGACTGACCCCTGTAACTCCCCGCTAGTTACATTTCACCGGGTCCGGGGACTGACCCCTGTAACTCCCCGCTAGTTACATTTCACCGGGTGCGGGGACTGATCCCTGTAACTCCCCGCTAGTTACATTTCACCGGGTCTGGGGACTGACCCCTGTAACTCCCCGCTAGTTACATTTCACCGGGTCCGGGGACTGACCCCTGTAACTCCCCGCTAGTTACATTTCACCGGGTCTGGGGACTGACCCCTGTAACTCCCCGCTAGTTACATTTCACCGGGTGCGGGGACTGATCCCTGTAACTCCCCGCTAGTTACATTTCACCGGGTCTGGGGACTGACCCCTGTAACTCCCCGCTAGTTACATTTCACCGGGTCTGGGACTGACCCCTGTAACTCCCCGCTAGTTACATTTCACCGGGTCCCGGGACTGATCCCTGTAACTCCCCGCTAGTTACATTTCACCGGGTCTGGGGACTGACCCCTGTAACTCCCCGCTAGTTACATTTCACCGGGTCTGGGGACTGATCCCTGTAACTCCCCGCTAGTTACATTTCACCGGGTCCGGGGACTGACCCCTGTAACTCCCCGCTAGTTACATTTCACCGGGTCCGGGGACTGACCCCTGTAACTCCCCGCTAGTTACATTTCACCGGGTCTGGGGACTGACCCCTGTAACTCCCCGCTAGTTACATTTCACCGGGTCTGGGGACTGATCCCTGTAACTCCCCGCTAGTTACATTTCACCGGGTCCGGGGACTGACCCCTGTAACTCCCCGCTAGTTACATTTCACCGGGTCTGGGGACTGACCCCTGTAACTCCCCGCTAGTTACATTTCACCGGGTCTGGGGACTGACCCCTGTAACTCCCCGCTAGTTACATTTCACCGGGTCCGGGGACTGACCCCTGTAACTCCCCGCTAGTTACATTTCACCGGGTCTGGGGACTGATCCCTGTAACTCCCCGCTAGTTACATTTCACCGGGTCCGGGGACTGACCCCTGTAACTCCCCGCTAGTTACATTTCACCGGGTCTGGGGACTGACCCCTGTAACTCCCCGCTAGTTACATTTCACCGGGTCCGGGGACTGACCCCTGTAACTCCCCGCTAGTTACATTTCACCGGGTCTGGGACTGACCCCTGTAACTCCCCGCTAGTTACATTTCACCGGGTCCGGGGACTGACCCCTGTAACTCCCCGCTAGTTACATTTCACCGGGTCCGGGGACTGATCCCTGTAACTCCCCGCTAGTTACATTTCACCGGGTCCGGGGACTGACCCCTGTAACTCCCCGCTAGTTACATTTCACCGGGTCCGGGGACTGATCCCTGTAACTCCCCGCTAGTTACATTTCACCGGGTCCGGGGACTGATCCCTGTAACTCCCCGCTAGTTACATTTCACCGGGTCTGGGGACTGACCCCTGTAACTCCCCGCTAGTTACATTTCACCGGGGTCTGGGGACTGACCCCTGTAACTCCCCGCTAGTTACATTTCACCGGGGTCTGGGGACTGACCCCTGTAACTCCCCGCTAGTTACATTTCACCGGGTCCGGGGACTGACCCCTGTAACTCCCCGCTAGTTACATTTCACCGGGTCCGGGGACTGATCCCTGTAACTCCCCGCTGGTTACATTTCACCGGGTCCGGGGACTGACCCCTGTAACTCCCCGCAATTACATTTCACCGGGTCCGGGGACTGACCCCTGTAACTCCCCGCTAGTTACATTTCACCGGGTCCGGGGACTGACCCCTGTAACTCCCCGCTAGTTACATTTCACCGGGTCCGGGGACTGATCCCTGTAACTCCCCGCTAGTTACATTTCACCGGGTCCGGGGACTGACCCCTGTAACTCCCTGCTAGTTACATTTCACCGGGTCCGGGGACTGATCCCTGTAACTCCCCGCTAGTTACATTTCACCGGGTCCGGGGACTGACCCCTGTGACTCCCCGCTAGTTACATTTCACCGGGTCCGGGGACTGACCCCTGTAACTCCCCGCTAGTTACATTTCACCGGGTCCGGGGACTGACCCCTGTAACTCCCCGCTAGTTACATTTCACCGGGTCCGGGGACTGATCCCTGTAACTCCCCGCTAGTTACATTTCACCGGGTCTGGGGACTGACCCCTGTAACTCCCCGCTAGTTACATTTCACCGGGTCCGGGGACTGACCGCTGTAACTCCCCGCTAGTTACATTTCACCGGGTCCGGGGACTGACCCCTGTAACTCCCCGCTAGTTACATTTCACCGGGTCTGGGGACTGACCCCTGTAACTCCCCGCTAGTTACATTTCACCGGGTCCGGGGACTGATCCCTGTAACTCCCCGCTAGTTACATTTCACCGGGTCCGGGGACTGACCCCTGTAACTCCCCGCTAGTTACATTTCACCGGGTCCGGGGACTGATCCCTGTAACTCCCCGCTAGTTACATTTCACCGGGTCCGGGGACTGATCCCTGTAACTCCCCGCTAGTTACATTTCACCGGGTCCGGGGACTGATCCCTGTAACTCCCCGCTAGTTACATTTCACCGGGTCCGGGACTGATCCCTGTAACTCCCCGCTAGTTACTTTTCACCGGGTCCGGGGACTGACCCCTGTAACTCCCCGCTAGTTACATTTCACCGGGTCCGGGGACTGACCCCTGTAACTCCCCGCTAGTTACATTTCACCGGGTCTGGGGACTGATCCCTGTAACTCCCCGCTAGTTACATTTCACCGGGTCCAGGGACTGATCCCTGTAACTCCCCGCTAGTTACATTTCACCGGGTCCGGGGACTGACCCCTGTAACTCCCCGCTAGTTACATTTCACCGGGTCTGGGGACTGACCCCTGTAACTCCCCGCTAGTTACATTTCACCGGGTCTGGGGACTGATCCCTGTAACTCCCCGCTAGTTACATTTCACCGGGTCCGGGGACTGACCCCTGTAACTCCCCGCTAGTTACATTTCACCGGGTCCGGGGACTGACCCCTGTAACTCCCCGCTAGTTACATTTCACCGGGTCCGGAGACTGATCCCTGTAACTCCCCGCTAGTTACATTTCACCGGGTCCAGGGACTGATCCCTGTAACTCCCCGCTAGTTACATTTCACCGGGTCTGGGGACTGATCCCTGTAACTCCCCGCTAGTTACATTTCACCGGGTCTGGGGACTGATCCCTGTAACTCCCCGCTAGTTACATTTCACCGGGTCCAGGGACTGATCCCTGTAACTCCCCGCTAGTTACATTTCACCGGGTCTGGGGACTGATCCCTGTAACTCCCCGCTAGTTACATTTCACCGGGTCCGGGGACTGACCCCTGTAACTCCCCGCTAGTTACATTTCACCGGGTCCGGGGACTGACCCCTGTAACTCCCCGCTAGTTACATTTCACCGGGACCGGGGACTGACCCCTGTAACTCCCCGCTAGTTACATTTCACCGGGTCCGGGGACTGACCCCTGTAACTCCCCGCTAGTTACATTTCACCGGGTCTGGGGACTGACCCCTGTAACTCCCCGCTAGTTACATTTCACCGGGTCTGGGGACTGACCCCTGTAACTCCCCGCTAGTTACATTTCACCGTGTCCGGGGACTGACCCCTGTAACTCCCCGCTAGTTACATTTCACCGGGTCCGGGGACTGACCCCTGTAACTCCCCGCTAGTTACATTTCACCGGGTCCGGGGACTGATCCCTGTAACTCCCCGCTAGTTACATTTCACCGGGTCCGGGGACTGACCCCTGTAACTCCCCGCTAGTTACATTTCACCGGGTCCGGGGACTGACCCCTGTAACTCCCCGCTAGTTACATTTCACCGGGTCCGGGGACTGACCCCTGTAACTCCCCGCTAGTTACATTTCACCGGGTCCGGGGACTGACCCCTGTAACTCCCCGCTAGTTACATTTCACCGGGTCTGGGACTGACCCCTGTAACTCCCCGCTAGTTACATTTCACCGGGTCCGGGGACTGACCCCTGTAACTCCCCGCTAGTTACATTTCACCGGGTCTGGGGACTGACCCCTGTAACTCCCCGCTAGTTACATTTCACCGGGTCCGGGGACTGACCCCTGTAACTCCCTGCTAGTTACATTTCACCGGGTCTGGGGACTGATCCCTGTAACTCCCCGCTAGTTACATTTCACCGGGTCCGGGGACTGATCCCTGTAACTCCCCGCTAGTTACATTTCACCGGGTCCGGGGACTGATCCCTGTAACTCCCCGCTAGTTACATTTCACCGGGTCTGGGGACTGACCCCTGTAACTCCCCGCTAGTTACATTTCACCGGGTCCGGGGACTGACCCCTGTAACTCCCCGCTAGTTACATTTCACCGGGTCCGGGGACTGATCCCTGTAACTCCCCGCTAGTTACATTTCACCGGGTCTGGGGACTGACCCCTGTAACTCCCCGCTAGTTACATTTCACTGGGTCCGGGGACTGACCCCTGTAACTCCCCGCTAGTTACATTTCACCGGGTCCGGGGACTGACCCCTGTAACTCCCCGCTAGTTACATTTCACTGGGTCCGGGGACTGACCCCTGTAACTCCCCGCTAGTTACATTTCACCGGGTCTGGGGACTGACCCCTGTAACTCCCCGCTAGTTACATTTCACCGGGTCCGGGGACTGACCCCTGTAACTCCCCGCTAGTTACATTTCACCGGGTCCGGGGACTGACCCCTGTAACTCCCCGCTAGTTACATTTCACCGGGTCCGGGGACTGACCCCTGTAACTCCCCGCTAGTTACATTTCACCGGGTCCGGGGACTGACCCCTGTAACTCCCCGCTAGTTACATTTCACCGGGTCCGGGGACTGACCCCTGTAACTCCCCGCTAGTTACATTTCACCGGGTCCGGGGACTGACCCCTGTAACTCCCCGCTAGTTACATTTCACCGGGGTCTGGGGACTGACCCCTGTAACTCCCCGCTAGTTACATTTCACCGGGGTCTGGGGACTGACCCCTGTAACTCCCCGCTAGTTACATTTCACCGGGTCCGGGGACTGACCCCTGTAACTCCCCGCTAGTTACATTTCACCGGGTCCGGGGACTGATCCCTGTAACTCCCCGCAATTACATTTCACCGGGTCCGGGGACTGACCCCTGTAACTCCCCGCTAGTTACATTTCACCGGGTCCGGGGACTGATCCCTGTAACTCCCCGCTAGTTACATTTCACCGGGTCCGGGGACTGACCCCTGTAACTCCCCGCTAGTTACATTTCACCGGGTCTGGGGACTGACCCCTGTAACTCCCCGCTAGTTACATTTCACCGGGTCTGGGGACTGACCCCTGTAACTCCCCGCTAGTTACATTTCACCGGGTCCGGGGACTGACCCCTGTAACTCCCCGCTAGTTACATTTCACCGGGTCCGGGGACTGACCCCTGTAACTCCCCGCAATTACATTTCACCGGGTCCGGGGACTGACCCCTGTAACTCCCCGCTAGTTACATTTCACCGGGTCCGGGGACTGACCCCTGTAACTCCCCGCTAGTTACATTTCACCGGGTCTGGGGACTGACCCCTGTAACTCCCCGCTAGTTACATTTCACCGGGTCCGGGGACTGATCCCTGTAACTCCCCGCTAGTTACATTTCACCGGGTCCGGGGACTGACCCCTGTAACTCCCCGCTAGTTACATTTCACCGGGTCCGGGGACTGATCCCTGTAACTCCCCGCTAGTTACATTTCACCGGGTCCGGGGACTGACCCCTGTAACTCCCCGCTAGTTACATTTCACCGGGTCCGGGGACTGACCCCTGTGACTCCCCGCTAGTTACATTTCACCGGGTCTGGGGACTGACCCCTGTAACTCCCCGCTAGTTACATTTCACCGGGTCCGGGGACTGACCCCTGTAACTCCCCGCTAGTTACATTTCACCGGGTCCGGGGACTGACCCCTGTAACTCCCCGCTAGTTACATTTCACCGGGGTCTGGGGACTGACCCCTGTAACTCCCCGCTAGTTACATTTCACCGGGTCCGGGGACTGACCCCTGTAACTCCCCGCTAGTTACATTTCACCGGGTCCGGGGACTGACCCCTGTAACTCCCCGCTAGTTACATTTCACCGGGTCCGGGGACTGACCCCTGTAACTCCCCGCTAGTTACATTTCACCGGGTCCGGGGACTGACCCCTGTAACTCCCCGCTAGTTACATTTCACCGGGTCCGGGGACTGACCCCTGTAACTCCCCGCTAGTTACATTTCACCGGGTCCGGGGACTGATCCCTGTAACTCCCCGCTAGTTACATTTCACCGGGTCCGGGGACTGCCCCTGTAACTCCCCGCTAGTTACATTTCACCGGGTCCGGGGACTCACCCCTGTAACTCCCCGCTAGTTACATTTCACCGGGTCCGGGGACTGACCCCTGTAACTCCCCGCTAGTTACATTTCACCGGGTCCGGGGACTGACCCCTGTAACTCCCCGCTAGTTACATTTCACCGGGTCTGGGGACTGATCCCTGTAACTCCCCGCTAGTTACATTTCACCGGGTCCGGGGACTGACCCCTGTAACTCCCCGCTAGTTACATTTCACCGGGTCCGGGGACTGATCCCTGTAACTCCCCGCTAGTTACATTTCACCGGGTCCGGGGACTGACCCCTGTAACTCCCCGCTAGTTACATTTCACCGGGTCCGGGGACTGATCCCTGTAACTCCCCGCTAGTTACATTTCACCGGGTCTGGGGACTGATCCCTGTAACTCCCCGCTAGTTACATTTCACCGGGTCCGGGGACTGATCCCTGTAACTCCCCGCTAGTTACATTTCACCGGGTCCGGGGACTGACCCCTGTAACTCCCCGCTAGTTACATTTCACCGGGTCCGGGGACTGACCCCTGTAACTCCCCGCTAGTTACATTTCACCGGGTCTGGGGACTGACCCCTGTAACTCCCCGCTAGTTACATTTCACCGGCTCCGGGGACTGACCCCTGTAACTCCCCGCTAGTTACATTTCACCGGGTCTGGGGACTGATCCCTGTAACTCCCCGCTAGTTACATTTCACCGGGTCCGGGGACTGACCCCTGTAACTCCCCGCTAGTTACATTTCACCGGGACCGGGGACTGACCCCTGTAACTCCCCGCTAGTTACATTTCACCGGGTCCGGGGACTGATCCATGTAACTCCCCGCTAGTTACATTTCACCGGGTCCGGGGACTGACCCCTGTAACTCCCCACTAGTTACATTTCACCGGGTCCGGGGACTGATCCCTGTAACTCCCCGCTAGTTACATTTCACCGGGACCGGGGACTGACCCCTGTAACTCCCCGCTAGTTACATTTCACCGGGTCCGGGGACAGATCCCTGTAACTCCCCGCTAGTTACATTTCACCGGGTCCGGGGACTGAACCCTGTAACTCCCCGCTAGTTACATTTCACCGGGTCCGGGGACTGATCCCTGTAACTCCCCGCTAGTTACATTTCACCGGGTCTGGGGACTGACCCCTGTAACTCCCCGCTAGTTACATTTCACCGGGTCCGGGGACTGACCCCTGTAACTCCCCGCTAGTTACATTTCACCGGGTCTGGGGACTGACCCCTGTAACTCCCCGCTAGTTACATTTCACCGGGTTCGGGGACTGACCCCTGTAACTCCCCGCTAGTTACATTTCACCGGGTGCGGGGACTGATCCCTGTAACTCCCCGCTAGTTACATTTCACCGGGTCTGGGGACTGACCCCTGTAACTCCCCGCTAGTTACATTTCACCGGGTCCGGGGACTGACCCCTGTAACTCCCCGCTAGTTACATTTCACCGGGTCTGGGGACTGACCCCTGTAACTCCCCGCTAGTTACATTTCACCGGGTGCGGGGACTGATCCCTGTAACTCCCCGCTAGTTACATTTCACCGGGTCTGGGGACTGACCCCTGTAACTCCCCGCTAGTTACATTTCACCGGGTCTGGGACTGACCCCTGTAACTCCCCGCTAGTTACATTTCACCGGGTCCCGGGACTGATCCCTGTAACTCCCCGCTAGTTACATTTCACCGGGTCTGGGGACTGACCCCTGTAACTCCCCGCTAGTTACATTTCACCGGGTCTGGGGACTGATCCCTGTAACTCCCCGCTAGTTACATTTCACCGGGTCCGGGGACTGACCCCTGTAACTCCCCGCTAGTTACATTTCACCGGGTCCGGGGACTGACCCCTGTAACTCCCCGCTAGTTACATTTCACCGGGTCTGGGGACTGACCCCTGTAACTCCCCGCTAGTTACATTTCACCGGGTCTGGGGACTGATCCCTGTAACTCCCCGCTAGTTACATTTCACCGGGTCCGGGGACTGACCCCTGTAACTCCCCGCTAGTTACATTTCACCGGGTCTGGGGACTGACCCCTGTAACTCCCCGCTAGTTACATTTCACCGGGTCTGGGGACTGACCCCTGTAACTCCCCGCTAGTTACATTTCACCGGGTCCGGGGACTGACCCCTGTAACTCCCCGCTAGTTACATTTCACCGGGTCTGGGGACTGATCCCTGTAACTCCCCGCTAGTTACATTTCACCGGGTCCGGGGACTGACCCCTGTAACTCCCCGCTAGTTACATTTCACCGGGTCTGGGGACTGACCCCTGTAACTCCCCGCTAGTTACATTTCACCGGGTCCGGGGACTGACCCCTGTAACTCCCCGCTAGTTACATTTCACCGGGTCTGGGACTGACCCCTGTAACTCCCCGCTAGTTACATTTCACCGGGTCCGGGGACTGACCCCTGTAACTCCCCGCTAGTTACATTTCACCGGGTCCGGGGACTGATCCCTGTAACTCCCCGCTAGTTACATTTCACCGGGTCCGGGGACTGACCCCTGTAACTCCCCGCTAGTTACATTTCACCGGGTCCGGGGACTGATCCCTGTAACTCCCCGCTAGTTACATTTCACCGGGTCCGGGGACTGATCCCTGTAACTCCCCGCTAGTTACATTTCACCGGGTCTGGGGACTGACCCCTGTAACTCCCCGCTAGTTACATTTCACCGGGGTCTGGGGACTGACCCCTGTAACTCGCCGCTAGTTACATTTCACCGGGGTCTGGGGACTGACCCCTGTAACTCCCCGCTAGTTACATTTCACCGGGTCCGGGGACTGACCCCTGTAACTCCCCGCTAGTTACATTTCACCGGGTCCGGGGACTGATCCCTGTAACTCCCCGCTGGTTACATTTCACCGGGTCCGGGGACTGACCCCTGTAACTCCCCGCAATTACATTTCACCGGGTCCGGGGACTGACCCCTGTAACTCCCCGCTAGTTACATTTCACCGGGTCCGGGGACTGACCCCTGTAACTCCCCGCTAGTTACATTTCACCGGGTCCGGGGACTGATCCCTGTAACTCCCCGCTAGTTACATTTCACCGGGTCCGGGGACTGACCCCTGTAACTCCCCGCTAGTTACATTTCACCGGGTCTGGGGACTGACCCCTGTAACTCCCCGCTAGTTACATTTCACCGGGTCCGGGGACTGATCCCTGTAACTCCCCGCTAGTTACATTTCACCGGGTCCGGGGACTGATCCCTGTAACTCCCCGCTAGTTACATTTCACCGGGTCCGGGGACTGACCCCTGTGACTCCCCGCTAGTTACATTTCACCGGGTCCGGGGACTGACCCCTGTAACTCCCCGCTAGTTACATTTCACCGGGTCCGGGGACTGACCCCTGTAACTCCCCGCTAGTTACATTTCACCGGGTCCGGGGACTGATCCCTGTAACTCCCCGCTAGTTACATTTCACCGGGTCTGGGGACTGACCCCTGTAACTCCCCGCTAGTTACATTTCACCGGGTCCGGGGACTGACCGCTGTAACTCCCCGCTAGTTACATTTCACCGGGTCCGGGGACTGACCCCTGTAACTCCCCGCTAGTTACATTTCACCGGGTCTGGGGACTGACCCCTGTAACTCCCCGCTAGTTACATTTCACCGGGTCCGGGGACTGACCCCTGTAACTCCCCGCTAGTTACATTTCACCGGGTCCGGGGACTGACCCCTGTAACTCCCCGCTAGTTACATTTCACCGGGTCCGGGGACTGATCCCTGTAACTCCCCGCTAGTTACATTTCACCGGGTCCGGGGACTGACCCCTGTAACTCCCCGCTAGTTACATTTCACCGGGTCTGGGGACTGACCCCTGTAACTCCCCGCTAGTTACATTTCACCGGGTCCGGGGACTGATCCCTGTAACTCCCCGCTAGTTACATTTCACCGGGTCCGGGGACTGATCCCTGTAACTCCCCGCTAGTTACATTTCACCGGGTCCGGGGACTGACCCCTGTGACTCCCCGCTAGTTACATTTCACCGGGTCCGGGGACTGACCCCTGTAACTCCCCGCTAGTTACATTTCACCGGGTCCGGGGACTGACCCCTGTAACTCCCCGCTAGTTACATTTCACCGGGTCCGGGGACTGATCCCTGTAACTCCCCGCTAGTTACATTTCACCGGGTCTGGGGACTGACCCCTGTAACTCCCCGCTAGTTACATTTCACCGGGTCCGGGGACTGACCGCTGTAACTCCCCGCTAGTTACATTTCACCGGGTCCGGGGACTGACCCCTGTAACTCCCCGCTAGTTACATTTCACCGGGTCTGGGGACTGACCCCTGTAACTCCCCGCTAGTTACATTTCACCGGGTCCGGGGACTGATCCCTGTAACTCCCCGCTAGTTACATTTCACCGGGTCCGGGGACTGACCCCTGTAACTCCCCGCTAGTTACATTTCACCGGGTCCGGGGACTGATCCCTGTAACTCCCCGCTAGTTACATTTCACCGGGTCCGGGGACTGATCCCTGTAACTCCCCACTAGTTACATTTCACCGGGTCCGGGGACTGATCCCTGTAACTCCCCGCTAGTTACATTTCACCGGGTCCGGGACTGATCCCTGTAACTCCCCGCTAGTTACTTTTCACCGGGTCCGGGGACTGACCCCTGTAACTCCCCGCTAGTTACATTTCACCGGGTCCGGGGACTGACCCCTGTAACTCCCCGCTAGTTACATTTCACCGGGTCTGGGGACTGATCCCTGTAACTCCCCGCTAGTTACATTTCACCGGGTCCAGGGACTGATCCCTGTAACTCCCCGCTAGTTACATTTCACCGGGTCCGGGGACTGACCCCTGTAACTCCCCGCTAGTTACATTTCACCGGGTCTGGGGACTGACCCCTGTAACTCCCCGCTAGTTACATTTCACCGGGTCTGGGGACTGATCCCTGTAACTTCCCGCTAGTTACATTTCACCGGGTCCGGGGACTGACCCCTGTAACTCCCCGCTAGTTACATTTCACCGGGTCCGGGGACTGACCCCTGTAACTCCCCGCTAGTTACATTTCACCGGGTCCGGAGACTGATCCCTGTAACTCCCCGCTAGTTACATTTCACCGGGTCCAGGGACTGATCCCTGTAACTCCCCGCTAGTTACATTTCACCGGGTCTGGGGACTGATCCCTGTAACTCCCCGCTAGTTACATTTCACCGGGTCTGGGGACTGATCCCTGTAACTCCCCGCTAGTTACATTTCACCGGGTCCAGGGACTGATCCCTGTAACTCCCCGCTAGTTACATTTCACCGGGTCTGGGGACTGATCCCTGTAACTCCCCGCTAGTTACATTTCACCGGGTCCGGGGACTGACCCCTGTAACTCCCCGCTAGTTACATTTCACCGGGTCCGGGGACTGACCCCTGTAACTCCCCGCTAGTTACATTTCACCGGGACCGGGGACTGACCCCTGTAACTCCCCGCTAGTTACATTTCACCGGGTCCGGGGACTGACCCCTGTAACTCCCCGCTAGTTACATTTCACCGGGTCTGGGGACTGACCCCTGTAACTCCCCGCTAGTTACATTTCACCGGGTCTGGGGACTGACCCCTGTAACTCCCCGCTAGTTACATTTCACCGTGTCCGGGGACTGACCCCTGTAACTCCCCGCTAGTTACATTTCACCGGGTCCGGGGACTGACCCCTGTAACTCCCCGCTAGTTACATTTCACCGGGTCCGGGGACTGATCCCTGTAACTCCCCGCTAGTTACATTTCACCGGGTCCGGGGACTGACCCCTGTAACTCCCCGCTAGTTACATTTCACCGGGTCTGGGGACTGACCCCTGTAACTCCCCGCTAGTTACATTTCACCGGGTCTGGGGACTGACCCCTGTAACTCCCCGCTAGTTACATTTCACCGGGTCCGGGGACTGATCCCTGTAACTCCCCGCTAGTTACATTTCACCGGGTCCGGGGACTGATCCCTGTAACTCCCCGCTAGTTACATTTCACCGGGTCCGGGGACTGATCCCTGTAACTCCCCGCTAGCTACATTTCACCGGGTCCGGGGACTGACCCCTGTAACTCCCCGCTAGTTACATTTCACCGGGTCTGGGGACTGACCCCTGTAACTCCCCGCTAGCTACATTTCACCGGGTCCGGGGACTGACCCCTGTAACTCCCCGCTAGTTACATTTCACCGGGTCTGGGGACTGACCCCTGTAACTCCCCGCTAGTTACATTTCACCGGGTCCGGGGACTGACCCCTGTAACTCCCCGCTAGTTACATTTCACCGGGTCCGGGGACTGATCCCTGTAACTCCCCGCTAGTTACATTTCACCGGGTCTGGGGACTGACCCCTGTAACTCCCCGCTAGCTACATTTCACCGGGTCCGGGGACTGACCCCTGTAACTCCCCGCTAGTTACATTTCACCGGGTCCGGGGACTGATCCCTGTAACTCCCCGCTAGTTACATTTCACCGGGTCTGGGGACTGACCCCTGTAACTCCCCGCTAGTTACATTTCACCGGGTCCGGGGACTGACCCCTGTAACTCCCCGCTAGTTACATTTCACCGGGTCCGGGGACTGACCCCTGTAACTCCTCGCTAGTTACATTTCACCGGGTCCGGGGACTGACCCCTGTAACTCCCCGCTAGTTACATTTCACCGGGACCGGGGATGGACCCCTGTAACTCCCCGCTAGTTACATTTCACCGGGTCCGGGGGACTGACCCCTGTAACTCCTCGCTAGTTACATTTCACCGGGTCCGGGGACTGACCCCTGTAACTCCCCGCTAGTTACATTTCACCGGGTCTGGGGACTGATCCCTGTAACTCCCCGCTAGTTACATTTCACCGGGTCCTGGGGACTGATCCCTGTAACTCCCCGCTAGTTACATTTCACCGGGTCTGGGGACTGATCCCTGTAACTCCCCGCTAGTTACATTTCACTGGGTCCGGGGACTGATCCCTGTAACTCCCCGCTAGTTACATTTCACCGGGTCTGGGGACTGACCCCTGTAACTCCCCGCTAGTTACATTTCACCGGGGTCTGGGGACTGACCCCTGTAACTCCCCGCTAGTTACATTTCACCGGGTCCGGGGACTGACCCCTGTAACTCCCCGCTAGTTACATTTCACCGGGTCCGGGGACTGACCCCTGTAACTCCCCGCTAGCTACATTTCACCGGGTCCGGGGACTGACCCCTGTAACTCCCCGCTAGTTACATTTCACCGGGTCTGGGGACTGATCCCTGTAACTCCCCGCTAGTTACATTTCACCGGGTCTGGGGACTGACCCCTGTAACTCCCCGCTAGTTACATTTCACCGGGTCCGGGGACTGACCCCTGTAACTCCCCGCTAGTTACATTTCACCGGGTCTGGGGACTGATCCCTGTAACTCCCCGCTAGTTACATTTCACCGGGTCTGGGGACTGACCCCTGTAACTCCCCGCTAGTTACATTTCACCGGGTCCGGGGACTGACCCCTGTAACTCCCCGCTAGTTACATTTCACAGGGGTCTGGGGACTGACCCCTGTAACTCCCCGCTAGTTACATTTCACCGGGTCCGGGGACTGACCCCTGTAACTCCCCGCTAGTTACATTTCATTATTTCATTGTTATTTCATTATTCAATAAGATCATGGCTGATGTGAAGTGGATCAGTTCCACTTTCTCGCTTTCTCCCCATAACCCTCAATTCCCCTGTCTATCAGAAATCTATCTACCCGTGACTTAAATATATTTAGCGAGGTAGCCTCCACCACTTCAACGGGCAGAGAATTCCAGAGGTTCAGAGATTTGAGTGAAGAAGTTCCTCCTCAAGTCCGTTCTAAACTGTCCCCCCCTTATTTTTAGGCTGTGCCCTCCAGTTCTGCTGTCCTTTCTAAGCGGAAAGATTCTCTCCAACTCTACCCTATCTATCCCCTTCATTATCTTATACGTCTCTATAAGATCCCCCCTCAGCCTCCTAAACTCGAATGAGTACAGACCCAGTCTATTTAGTCTCTCTTCATAGTCCAACCCCCTCATCTCCGGTATCAGCCTAGTGAACCTTCTCTGCACTCCCTCCAGGGCCAAAATATCCTTCCGCAAGTGCGGCGCCCAAAACTGCACACAGTACTCCAGTTGCGGCCTCACCAATGCCCTATACAGCTGCAGCAAGACCTCCCTACTTTTATATTCTATCCCCCTTGCTATAAAGGCCAGCATCCCAAACGCCTTCTTGATCACCTACTGCACCTGCAGGCTGGGTTTTTGCGATTCGTACACAAGGACCCCCAGGTCCCTCTGCACCGTAGCATGCTGCAACTTTTCACCTTTTAAATAATATTCCTTCCAACTATTATTTCTTCCAAAGTGGATAACCTCACATTTGCTAACGTTATACTCCATCTGCCAGGTCCTCGCCCACTCACTCAGCCTATCCAAATCTCTCTGCAGACTTCCTGCGTCATCCATGCAATTCGCTTTTCCACTCACCTTCATGTCATCCGCAAATTTTGTTACCCTACACTCAGCCCCCTCCACCAGATCATCTATGTAAATGGTAAACAGTTGAGGCCCCAGCACCGATCACTGCGTCACACCACTAGTCACCAACTGCCAACCAGAAAAGTGTCCATTGATTCCAACTCTCTGCTTCCTGTTAGATAACCAATCCTCAATCCACGCTAACGCTTTACCCCCAACCCCGTACACTCTAACCTTCTGCAGCAACCTTTTGTGAGGCAACTTATCGAACACTTTCTGGAGATCAAGCTAACCGGCCTCTTGTTTCCTACTCTTTGCCTCTCTCCCTTTTCGAATCGGACCATCACATTAACATGTTTCAACTCCACCAGGACCTTCCCAGAATCCAAGAAATTTTGGAATATTACAACCAATGTTTCCACTGCCTCTGCTGCCACCTCCTTTAGTACCCTCGGCTGCAGGTCATCAGGTCCCAGAGACTTATCTGCATTAGTTTATTCAATATCTTCTCCCTGGTGATGGTTATTACATCAAATTCCTGCCTTAACTACAGTCTTTGGAAAATCCTTATTATTCTCAACCATGCAGAGGCAAAATATTGCTTGAGTGTCTCCACCATGTCTGTTTATCCCATTAACATCCTACCAGTATCATCCTGTAAAGCTATTCCCTTTCTTTTGACAGATGAGGTTTAAGTTGAAGGTTATAGTTTATTTATTAGTGTCACAAGTAGGCTCACATTGACACTGCAATGTTCTATGTTCTAGTGTCTCCACCATGTCTGTTTATCCCATTAACATCCTCCCAGTATCATCCTGGAATGGGCCAACACGTTGTTTCTCGATTCTCTTTTCTGGAAGCTTGTGGAATCAGTGTTTCTGTTTGAGATTTGCAGGAAGGAAAGTTTGGGGAATATGGGGTGAGGGGAATGAAGTGGAACTGACTGGATTACCTACCCACTGTTTGCTGTAAGGGTGCCATTCTGTGCTCTGCTGTATTTCCATCAATATCTTCACCCAGTTGGAACAGTTTCTCCAGTTTCCTCATGATTGTTATTCCTGCCTGTGGCTTCTCAGAATCATTGAACACTACAGTGTGCTGAAGGAGACCATTCAGCCCATCGAGTCTGCACCCAGGCCCTATTCTCATAACTCACTGCATTTACCCTCGCCTGTCTCCGAACACTAAGGGGCAATTTAGCACAGCCAATCCATGTAACCAGCACATCTTTCGGAGTGTGAGAGGAAACCGGAGCACCCAGAGGAACCCACACATACACATGGAGAACATGTAGACTCCACACAGTCAATGACCCAAGGCTGGAATCGAACATTGGTCCCTGGCTCTGTGAGGGAGCAGTGCTAACTGTGAACAGTGTGTACGCTGTACCCCTGGACAGTGTGTACACTGTACCCCTGGACAGTGTGTACGCTGTACCCCTGGACAGTGTGTACGCTGTGCCCCTGGACAGTGTGTACACTGTACCCCTGGACAGTGTGTACGCTGTACCCCTGGACAGTGTGTACGCTGTACCCCTGGACAGTGTGTACACTGTACCCCTGGACAGTGTGTACGCTGTGCCCCTGGACAGTGTGTACACTGTACCCCTGGACAGTGTGTACGCTGTACCCCTGGACAGTGTGTACACTGTACCCCTGGACAGTGTGTACGCTGTGCCCCTGGACAGTGTGTACGCTGTGCCCCTGGACAGTGTGTACACTGTACCCCTGGACAGTGTGTACGCTGTGCCCCTGGACAGTGTGTACACTGTACCCCTGGACAGTGTGTACGCTGTACCCCTGGACAGTGTGTACACTGTACCCCTGGACAGTGTGTACGCTGTGCCCCTGGACAGTGTGTACACTGTACCCCTGGACAGTGTGTACACTGTACCCCTGGACAGTGTGTACGCTGTGCCCCTGGACAGTGTGTACACTGTACCCCTGGACAGTGTGTACACTGTACCCCTGGACAGTGTATACGCTGTGCCCCTGGACAGTGTGTACACTGTACCCCTGGACAGTGTGTACGCTGTACCCCTGGACAGTGTGTACACTGTACCCCTGGACAGTGTGTACGCTGTACCCCTGGACAGTGTGTACGCTGTGCCCCTGGACAGTGTGTACACTGTACCCCTGGACAGTGTGTACGCTGTACCCCTGGACAGTGTGTACACTGTACCCCTGGACAGTGTGTACGCTGTGCCCCTGGACAGTGTGTACACTGTACCCCTGGACAGTGTGTACGCTGTACCCCTGGACAGTGTGTACGCTGTGCCCCTGGACAGTGTGTACACTGTACCCCTGGACAGTGTGTACACTGTACCCCTGGACAGTGTGTACGCTGTGCCCCTGGACAGTGTGTACGCTGTACCCCTGGACAGTGTGTACGCTGTGCCCCTGGACAGTGTGTACGCTGTACCCCTGGACAGTGTGTACGCTGTACCCCTGGACAGTGTGTACGCTGTGCCCCTGGACAGTGTGTACACTGTACCCCTGGACAGTGTGTATGCTGTACCCCTGGACAGTGTGTACGCTGTGCCCCTGGACAGTGTGTACGCTGTGCCCCTGGACAGTGTGTACGCTGTACCCCTGGACAGTGTGTACGCTGTACCCCTGGACAGTGTGTACGCTGTGCCCCTGGACAGTGTGTACGCTGTACCCCTGGACAGTGTGTACGCTGTGCCCCTGGACAGTGTGTACGCTGTGCCCCTGGACAGTGTGTACGCTGTACCCCTGGACAGTGTGTACGCTGTACCCCTGGACAGTGTGTACACTGTACCCCTGGACAGTGTGTACGCTGTAACCCTGGACAGTGTGTACGCTGTACCCCTGGACAGTGTGTACGCTGTACCGCTGGACAGTGTGTACGCTGTACCCCTGGACAGTGTGTACGCTGTACCCCCGGACAGTGTGTACGCTGTACCCCCGGACAGTGTGTACGCTGTACCGCTGGACAGTGTGTACGCTGTACCCCTGGACAGTGTGTACGCTGTACCCCTGGACAGTGTGTACGCTGTACCGCTGGACAGTGTGTACGCTGTATCCCTGGACAGTGTGTACGCTGTACCCCCGGACAGTGTGTACGCTGTACCGCTGGACAGTGTGTACACTGTACCCCTGGACAGTGTGTACACTGTACCCCCGGACAGTGTGTACACTGTACCCCTGGACAGTGTGTACGCTGTACCCCTAAACGGTAAGTACACTGTACCCCTGGACAGTGTGTACGTTGTACCCCTGGACAGTGTGTACGCTGTACCCCTGGACAGTGTGTATGCTGTACCGCTGGACAGTGTGTACGCTGTATCCCTGGACAGTGTGTACGCTGTACCCCCGGACAGTGTGTACGCTGTACCGCTGGACAGTGTGTACACTGTACCCCTGGACAGTGTGTACACTGTACCCCCGGACAGTGTGTACGCTGTACCCCTGGACACTGTGTACGCTGTACCCCTGGACACTGTGTATGCTGTACCGCTGGACACTGTGTACACTGTACCCCTGGACAGTGTGTACGCTGTACCCCTGGACAGTGTGTACACTGTACCCCTGGACAGTGTGTATGCTGTACCCCTGGACACTGTGTACGCTGTACCCCTGGACAGTGTGTACGCAGTACCCCTGGACAGTGTGTATGCTGTACCCCTGGACACTGTGTACGCTGTACCCCTGGACAGTGTGTACGCTGTACCCCTGGACAGTGTGTACACTGTACCGCTGGACAGTGTGTACGCTGTACCCCTGGACAGTGTGTACGCTGTACCCCTGGACACTGTGTACGCTGTACCCCTGGACAGTGTGTATGCTGTACCCCTGGACAGTGTGTACACTGTACCCCTGGACAGTGTGTACGCAGTACCCCTAAACGGTAAGTACGCTGTACCCCTGGACAGTGTGTACACTGTACCCCTGGACAGTGTGTACGCTGTACCCCTGGACAGTGTGTACACTGTACCCCTGGACAGTGCGTACGCTGTACCCCTGGACACTGTGTACGCTGTACCCCTGGACAGTGTGTACGCTGTACCCCTGGACAGTGTGTACGCTGTACCCCTGGACACTGTGTACGCTGTACCCCTGGACAGTGTGTACGCTGTACCCCTGGACAGTGTGTACACTGTACCGCTGGACAGTGTGTACGCTGTACCCCTGGACAGTGTGTACGCTGTACCCCTGGACACTGTGTACGCTGTACCCCTGGACACTGTGTACGCTGTACCCCTGGACAGTGTGTATGCTGTACCGCTGGACAGTGTGTACACTGTACCCCTGGACAGTGTGTACGCAGTACCCCTAAACGGTAAGTATGCTGTACCCCTGGACAGTGTGTACACTGTACCCCTGGACAGTGTGTACGCTGTACCCCTGGACAGTGTGTATGCTGTACCCCTGGACAGTGTGTACGCTGTACTCCTGGATACTGTGTACGCTGTACCCCTGGACAGTGTGTACGCTGTACCCCTGGACACTGTGTACGCTGTACCCCTGGACAGTGTGTATGCTGTACCGCTGGACAGTGTGTACACTGTACCGCTGGACAGTGTGTACGCAGTACCCCCGGACACTGTGTACGCTGTACCCCTGGACAGTGTGTACGCTGTACCCCTGGACACTGTGTACGCTGTACCCCTGGACAGTGTGTATGCTGTACCGCTGGACAGTGTATACGCAGTACCCCTAAACGGTAAGTACGCTGTACCCCTGGACAGTGTGTATACTGTAACCCTGGACAGTGTGTACACTGTACCCCTGGACAGTGTGTACGCTGTACCCCTAAACGGTAAGTACGCTGTACTCCTGGACAGTGTGTATACTGTAACCCTGGACAGTGTGTACACTGTACCCCTGGACAGTGTGTACGCTGTACCCCCGGACAGTGTGTACGCTGTACCCCGAAACGGTCAGTAAGCTGTACCCCTGGACAGTGTGTACACTGTACCCCTGGACAGTGTGTACGCTGTACCCCTGGACAGTGTGTACGCTGTACCCCTGGACACTGTGTACGCTGTACCCCTGGACACTGTGTACGCTGTACCCCTGGACAGTGTGTACGCTGTACCCCTGGACACTGTGTACGCTGTACCCCTGGACAGTGTGTACGCTGTACCCCTGGACAGTGTGTACACTGTACCGCTGGACAGTGTGTACGCTGTACCCCTGGACAGTGTGTACGCTGTACCCCTGGACACTGTGTACGCTGTACCCCTGGACACTGTGTACGCTGTACCCCTGGACAGTGTGTATGCTGTACCGCTGGACAGTGTGTACACTGTACCCCTGGACAGTGTGTACGCAGTACCCCTAAACGGTAAGTATGCTGTACCCCTGGACAGTGTGTACACTGTACCCCTGGACAGTGTGTACGCTGTACCCCTGGACAGTGTGTATGCTGTACCCCTGGACAGTGTGTACGCTGTACTCCTGGACACTGTGTACGCTGTACCCCTGGACAGTGTGTACGCTGTACCCCTGGACACTGTGTACGCTGTACCCCTGGACAGTGTGTATGCTGTACCGCTGGACAGTGTGTACACTGTACCGCTGGACAGTGTGTACGCAGTACCCCCGGACACTGTGTACGCTGTACCCCTGGACAGTGTGTACGCTGTACCCCTGGACACTGTGTACGCTGTACCCCTGGACAGTGTGTATGCTGTACCGCTGGACAGTGTGTACACTGTACCCCTGGACAGTGTGTACGCAGTACCCCTAAACGGTAAGTACGCTGTACCCCTGGACAGTGTGTATACTGTAACCCTGGACAGTGTGTACACTGTACCCCTGGACAGTGTGTACGCTGTACCCCTAAACGGTAAGTACGCTGTACTCCTGGACAGTGTGTATACTGTAACCCTGGACAGTGTGTACACTGTACCCCTGGACAGTGTGTACGCTGTACCCCCGGACAGTGTGTACGCTGTACCCCGAAACGGTAAGTAAGCTGTACCCCTGGACAGTGTGTACACTGTACCCCTGGACAGTGTGTACGCTGTACCCCTGGACAGTGTGTACGCTGTACCCCTGGACAGTGTGTACGCTGTACCCCTAAACGGTAAGTAAGCTGTACCCCTGGACAGTGTGTACGCTGTACCCCTGGACAGTGTGTACGCTGTACCCCTGGACAGTGTGTACGCTGTACCCCTGGACAGTGTGTACACTGCACCCCTGGACAGTGTGTACGCTGTACCCCTGGACAGTGTGTACACTGTACCCTGGACAGTGTGTACGCTGTACCCCTGGACAGTGTGTATGCTGTACCCCTGGACAGTGTGTACACTGTACCGCTGGACAGTGTGTACACTGTACCCCTGGACAGTGTGTACGCTGTACCCCTGGACAGTGTGTACACTGTACCGCTGGACAGTGTGTACGCTGTATCCCTGGACAGTGTGTACGCTGTACCCCTGGACAGTGTGTACACTGTACCCCTGGACAGTGTGTACGCTGTACCCCTGGACAGTGTGTCCGCTGTAACCCTGGACAGTGTGTACGCTGTACCCCTGGACAGTGTGTACGCTGTACCCCTGGACAGTGTGTACGCTGTACCCCTGGACAGTGTGTACGCTGTACCCCTGGACAGTGTGTACGCTGTACCCCTGGACAGTGTGTACGCTGTACCCCTGGACAGTGTGTACGCTGTACCCCTGGACAGTGTGTACGCTGTACCCCTGGACAGTGTGTACGCTGTACCCCTGGACAGTGTGTACGCTGTACCCCTGGACAGTGTGTACGCTGTACCCCTGGACAGTGTGTACGCTGTACCCCTGGACAGTGTGTACGCTGTACCCCGAGAACATAAGAACATAAGAAATAGGAGCAGGAGTAGGCCATCTGGCCCTTCGAGCCTGCCCCGCCATTCAATAAGATCATGGCTGATCTGTCGCTGCTCAGTTCCACCTTCCCGCCCTCTCCCCATAACCCTTAATCCCTTCTCTTATCAAGAACCCATCAACCCGCTTCTTAAAAATATTTAGCGAGGCAGCCTCCACCACTTCAACGGGTAGAGAATTCCAGAGATTCACCACCCTTTGAGTGAAGAAGTTCCTCCTCAACTCTGTTCTAAACCGCCCCCCCTTTATCTTGAGGCTGTGCCCTCTAGTCCTACTGTCCATTCTGAGCAGGAAGAACCTCTCCACCTCTATCCTATCCATCCCATTCATCATCTTCTGAGGGAGTTGAAGAGGGAGTTAAGAAGGGCTAAAAGAGGACATGAGATGACTTTGGCTGATAGGATTAAGGAGAACCCTAAGGCGTTTTACAGGTATGTCAAGAGCAGAAGGTTGGTTAGGGCAAGATTAGGGCCAGTTACAGACAGCAGAGGGAAGTTGTGTGTGGAACCGGAGGAGATTGGAGAGGCGTTGAACCAATATTTCTCTTCGGTGTTCACACAGGGGGACATGGATATAGCTGAGGAGGACACTGGGGTGCAGGGGAGTAGAATTGACAGTGTTGCAGTTGATAAGGAGGATGTGCTAGATATTCTGGAGGGTCTGAAAACAGATAAGTCCCCTGGTCCGGATGGGATTTACCCCAGGATTCTCTGGGAGGCAGATTGCAGAGCCTCTGGCTCTGATCTTCAGGTCGTCGTTGGTCTCTGGTATAGTACCGGAAGATTGGAGGACAGCAAATGTTGTCCCATTGTTTAAGAAGGGGAACAGAGACTTCCCCGGGAATTATAGACCGGTGAGTCTTACTTCTGTTGTGGGTAAGGTTTTAGAAAAAATTATTAGGGATAGGATTTATAGTTATTTGGAGAGTAATGAGTTGTTAGAGACAGTCAGCATGGTTTTGTAGCGGGTAGGTCATGCCTTACTAACCTTATCGAGTTCTTTGAGAAAGTGACCAAAGAGGTAGATAGGGGTAAGGCAGTTGATGTGGTGTATATGGATTTTAGCAAGGCGTTTGATAAGGTTCACCATGGTAGGCTTCTGCAGAAAATGCAGATGTATGGGATTGGGGGTGATCTAGGGAATTGGATCAGGAATTGGCTAGCAGATAGGAGACAGAGAGTGGTGGTTGATGGTAAATATTCGTCATGGAGTTCGGTTACGAGTGGTGTGCCTCAGGGATCTGTTTTGGGGCCACTGCTGTTTGTAATTTTTATTAATGATCTGGATGAGGGTATAGTTGAGTGGATTAGTAAATTTACTGATGACACCAAAGTCGGAGGTGTGGTAGATTGTGAGGAAGGGTGTCATAGTTTGCAGGGTGACTTAGAAAGGTTGCAGAGCTGGGCTGAGAGGTGGCGGATGGAGTTTAATGCGGAGAAGTGTGAGGTAATTCATTTCGGTAGGAATAACAGATGTGTCGAGTATAGGGCGAACGGGAGGACTTTGAATAGTGTGGAGGAGCAGAGGGTTCTAGGTGTGTGTGTACATAGATCCCTGAAAGTTGGGAATCAAGTAGATAAGGTTGTTAAGAAGGCGTACGGTGTCTTGGCGTTTATTGGTAGGGGGACTGAATTTAGGAGTCGCAGCGTCATGTTGCAACTGTACACTACTCTGGTGCGGCCACACTTGGAGTGCTGTGTGCAGTTCTGGTCCCCACATTACAGGAAGGATGTAGAGGCTTTGGAGAGGGTGCAGAGGAGGTTTACCAGGATGTTGCCTGGTATGGAGGGGAGGTCCTATGAGGAGAGGCTGAGGGATTTGGGGTTGTTTTCGCTAGAAAGAAGGCGGCTAAGAGGGGATCTCATTGAAACATATAAGATGATTAGAGGTTTAGATAGGGTGGATAGTGATAGACTTTTTCCTTGGATGGAAAAAGCTAGCACGAGGGGGCACGACTTTAAATTAAGGGGGGGTAGTTATAGGACAGATGTCAGGGGTAGGTTCTTTACCCAGAGGGTGGTGAGGGACTGGAATGCCCTGCCAGCTGCAGTTGTAAATGCACCTAGTTTGGGGGCGTTTAAGAGATCTGTGGATAGGTTTATGGACGAAAAGGGATTGGTTTAGGCTAGTGGGTCATTGTTTTGTAACTGGTCGGCGCAACATCGTGGGCCGAAGGGCCTGTTCTGCGCTGTAATGTTCTATGTCTCAATGAGATCCCCTCATTCTTCTAAACTCTAACGAGTACAAGCCTAGTTTATTCAGCCTCTCCTCATAGCTCAATCCCCTCAACTCCGGTATCAGCCTAGTAAACCTCCTCTGCGCTCCCTCCAGGGCCAAAATATCCTTGCGCAGGTGCGGCGGCCAAAACTGCACACAGTACTCCAGCTGCGGCCTCACCAATGCCCTATACAGCTGTAGCAAGACCTCCCTACTTTTATATTCAATCCCCCTCGCTATGAAGGCCAGCATCCCATTCGCCTTCCTGACCACCTGCTGCACCTGCAAGCTGGGTTTTTGCGACTCATGCACAAGGACCCCGAGGTCCCTCTGCACCGTCGCCTGCTGCAGTTTTTCGCCCCGTAAGTAATAGTCCTTCCTACCATTCCTCCTACCAAAGTGGACCACCTCACACTTGCCAACATTAAATTCCATTTGCCATTTCCTGGCCCATTCGCCCAGCCTATCTAGATCCTTCTGCAGACTCTCCACACCCTCCGCACAATTTGCCGTTCCCCCAATCTTGGTGTCATCAGCAAATTTCGACACCCTGCACTCGGTTCCCTCCTCCAGATCATCTATATAAATGGTAAATAGCTGAGGCCCCAGCACCGACCCCTGGGCACCCCACTAGTCACCAACCGCCAATCCAAATAGCATCCATTGACCCCCACTCTCTGCCTCCTATTTGACAACCAATCCTCTATCCACGCTAACACCCTACCCCCAACTCCATGTCCCTCGACCTTCTGTAATAACCTCTTGTGAGGCACCTTATCAAACGCCTTCTGAAAATCCAGAAAGACCACATCCACCGGCTCTCCTCTATCCACTGCCCTAGACACATCCTCATAGAACTCCAGTAAATTTGTCAGACACGACTTCCCTTTAATGAAACCGTGTTGCGTCCGCCCTATCAAACAATTCCCCTCAAGATGCCTCGCTATTTCCTCCTTAATGACGGTTTCTAACATTTTACCTACCACAGACGTTAAACTAACCGGCCTATAATTCCCCGCCTTTTGCCTGCCACCCTTCTTAAACAACGGCGTAACATTAGCCGTTTTCCAATCTTCCGGCACTTCCCCGGAATCCAGCGACGTCTGGAAAATAACCACCAAGGCATCCACTATCACCTCCGCCATTTCTTTCAGAACCCTCGGATGCATTCCATCCGGTCCTGGGGACTTGTCCACAATCAGCCCCTCCAGTCTGTCGAGCACCACCTCTCTAGTAACAGTAATGTCATTAAGACCCTCCATTCCTACCACCTTTCCATCGCTAACACCCGGCAAATTATTCACGTCCTCCTCTGTGAAGACAGAAACAAAAAAGTTATTCAAGACCTTAGCCATATCCCCATCCCCTACCACTAGCTCCCCTTTCTCATCCTCTAAAGGACCAACGTTTACCCTAGCCAGCCTCTTCCTTTTTATATATTTATAAAAACTCTTGCTATCCTTTTTTATATTAAGCGCTAGCCCAGCCTCATAGCTTCTCCTACCCTCCTTTATCAATTTCTTTGTCAATCTTTGTTGACATTTAAACCTTTCCCAATCCTCTTCTCACCCACTGCTCTTAGCTACTCTAAATTCCTCCGCTTTTAATTTAACACTTTCCTTCACCTCCTTCGTTATCCACGGCTTATTACCTCTCCTCCTACTGTCCTTTTTAACCATCGGAATAAATTTCTGCTGAGCACCAAGAAAGATCTCCTTAAAGATCCTCCACTGCTCCTCAGCAGACCTACCTTCTAATGCGTTCCCCCAGTCCACATTCGCCAATTCTTCTCTCATCCTACCGTACTCCCCTCTATTCAAACAGAGGACGCGTGTCCGGGAACCCACTTTCTCCTCCTCCATCTGCACCAGAAACTCCACCATACAATGATCACTCTCTCCAAGAGGATCCTTCACCGCAAGGTCCCTAATTCTACCCGCCTCATTACATAGCACCAGAACAATACCAATCTCCTTCAAATCCACTGATGCTTAACTCCTAAACTGCACTGTTCAGAGCAAGCTCTCAATATTACTGAATGGAAAACCAGCACCCTCTTCCTCACCTGAAGCAGCATCTTCTCCAGTGGAAATCGCTCCTTCAATCCCGGTGTCCCAGTCAGCTCCTGGTGAGTGGCTGTTACTGGTAAGTGGTCCATTACTGCGGACAGTTAACAATGTGCCATTGCTCAGAATTAGCACATTACCTGCCTGAGTCTCTTCATTTGTTGCTGCTGAATAATTTAAAAGCTGGCACCAGATCAGAAATACCAAACAGACAAAGCTGCAAAGCATTGTGAATAATCACAGCTCTGAACTCGCCACTCAAATGTTCTCTCTCTATGAACACAACTTTCTGTGTGTGTGTGTGTTCCTGGTCAGCTTGTCTTTCCCTGCTGTCTCTTTGTCCTGTTCACTGCCTCTGTCAGCTTGTTTTTAAACCTGTTAGTCTGTGTCTTGTGTCAGGAGTAACTTTGTAACAGCCCCAGTCTCACCCAGGAAGTAAGAGGAGGAAGTGAAACACAGGATCTGAAACAGGAGATAGGTTCCAACAAGTTGGGAGTTCGGATGAAGCAATGCATTCGACTGGTACACCATAAACTCCTACGGTACAGATACAGAATGTACAGCTGTGTATACTTGTTCCATGTGCATTACTGAAGGAGTGCTGCATTGCCAGCTTTTTGAGTGAAGGTGGATATTGAGGGTGGGACTTCCTGAGACTGTGACCTGTTCCTTTGGCACAATTCCACGTTATTTACTGGGACAGGATTGCTGGGAGCTGGAAAGTTGGAGCTTGGGGCGATGGGGTGGAGTTAAGTGGTTCCCGCTACCAAAAAAGCAAACAGAACATACCTGCAGGTGAGACTGAAACAACACAGTCCCAAACAGCACGGTGACACAGTGATTAGCACTGCTGTCTCACAGTGCCAGGGACCCGGGGCAGCACGGTGACACAGTGATTAGCACTGCTGTCTCACAGTGCCAGGGACCCGGGGCAGCACGGTGACACAGTGATTCACACTGCTGTCTCACAGTGCCAGGGACCCGGGGCAGCACGGTGACACAGTGATTAGCACTGCTGTCTCACAGTGCCAGGGACCCGGGGCAGCACGGTGACACGGTGATTAGCACTGCTGTCTCACAGTGCCAGGGACCCGGGGCAGCACGGTGACACAGTGATTCACACTGCTGTCTCACAGTACCAGGGACCTGGGGCAGCACGGTGACACAGTGATTAGCACTGCTGTCTCACAGTGCCAGGGACCCGGGGCAGCACGGTGACACAGTGATTAGCACTGCTGTCTCACAGTGCCAGGGACCCGGGGCAGCACGGTGACACAATGATTAGCACTGCTGTCTCACAGTGCCAGGGACCCAGGGCAGCACGGTGACACAGTGATTAGCACTGCTGCCTCACAGTGCCAGGGACCCAGGGCAGCACGGTGACACAATGATTAGCACTGCTGTCTCACAGTGCCAGGGACCCGGGGCAGCACGGTGACACAGTGATTCACACTGCTGTCTCACAGTGCCAGGGACCCGGGGCAGCACGGTGACTCAGTGATTCACACTGCTGTCTCACAGTGCCAGGGACCCGGGGCAGCACGGTGACACAGTGATTCACACTGCTGTCTCACAGTGCCAGGGACCCGGGGCAGCACGGTGACACAGTGATTCACACTGCTGTCTCACAGTGCCAGGGACCCGGGGCAGCACGGTGACACAGTGATTCACACTGCTGTCTCACAGTGCCAGGGACCCAGGGCAGCACGGTGACACAGTGATTAGCACTGCTGTCTCACTGTGTCAGGGACCCGGGGCAGCACGGTGACACAGTGATTAGCGCAGCTGACTCACAGTGCCAGGGACCCGGGGCAGCACGGTGACACAGTGATTCACACTGCTGTCTCACAGTGCCAGGGACCCAGGGCAGCACGGTGACACAGTGATTAGCGCTGCTGTCTCACAGTGCCAGGGACCCAGGGCAGCACGGTGACACAGTGATTAGTGCTGCTGTCTCACAGTGCCAGGGACCCGGGGCAGCACGGTGACACAGTGATTAGCACTGCTGTCTCACAGTGCCAGGGACCCAGGGCAGCACGGTGACACAGTGATTAGCGCTGCTGTCTCACAGTGCCAGGGACCCGGGGCAGCACGGTGACACAGTGATTAGCACTGCTGTCACACAGTGCCAGGGACCCGGGGCAGCACGGTGACACAGTGATTCACACTGCTGTCTCACAGTGCCAGGGACCCGGGGCAGCACGGTGACACAGTGATTCACACTGCTGTCTCACAGTGCCAGGGACCCGGGGCAGCACGGTGACACAGTGATTAGCACTGCTGTCTCACAGTGCCAGGGACCCGGGGCAGCACGGTGACACAGTGATTCACACTGCTGTCTCACAGTGCCAGGGACACGGGGCAGCACGGTGACACAGTGATTAGCACTGCTGTCTCACAGTGCCAGGGACCCAGGGCAGCATGGCGACACAGTGATTAGCACTGCTGTCTCACAGTGCCAGGGACCCGGGGCAGCACGGTGATACAGTGATTAGCACTGCTGTCTCACAGTGCCAGGGACCCGGGGCAGCACGGTGACTCAGTGATTAGCACTGCTGTCTCACAGTGCCAGAGACCCGGGGCAGCATGGTGACACAGTGATTAGCACTGCTGTCTCACAGTGCCAGGGACCCGGGGCAGCACGGTGACACAGTGATTAGCACTGCTGTCTCACAGTGCCAGGGACCCAGGGCAGCACGGTGATACAGTGATTAGCACTGCTGTCTCACAGTGCCAGGGACCCGGGGCAGCACGGTGACACAGTGATTAGCACTGCTGTCTCACAGTGCCAGGGACCCGGGGCAGCACGGTGACACGGTGATTAGCACTGCTGTCTCACAGTGCCAGGGACCCGGGGCAGCACGGTGACACAGTCATTCACACTGCTGTCTCACAGTGCCAGGGACCCGGGGCAGCACGGTGATACAGTGATTCACACTGCTGTCTCACAGTGCCAGGGACCCGGGGCAGCATGGTGATACAGTGATTAGCACTGCTGTCTCACAGTGCCAGGGACCCAGGGCAGCACGGTGACACAGTGATTCACACTGCTGTCTCACAGCGCCAGGGACCCGGGGCAGCACGGTGACACAGTGATTAGCACTGCTGTCTCACAGTGCCAGGGACCCGGGGCAGCACGGTGACACAGTGATTCACACTGCTGTCTCACTGTGCCAGGGACCCGGGGCAGCACGGTGACACAGTGATTCACACTGCTGTCTCACAGTGCCAGGGACCCGGGGCAGCACGGTGACACAGTGATTAGCACTGCTGTCTCACAGTGCCAGGGACCCGGGCAGCACGGTGACACAGTGATTAGCACTGCTGTCTCACTGTGCCAGGGACCCGGGGCAGCACGGTGACACAGTGATTCACACTGCTGTCTCACAGTTCCAGGGACCCGGGGCAGCACGGTGACTCAGTGATTAGCACTGCTGTCTCACAGTGCCAGGGACCCGGGGCAGCACGGTGACACAGTGATTAGCACTGCTGTCTCACAGTGCCAGGGACCCGGGGCAGCACGGTGACACAGTGATTAGCACTGCTGTCTTACAGTGCCAGGGACCCGGGGCAGCACGGTGACACAGTGATTCACACTGCTGTCTCACAGTGCCAGGGACCCGGGGCAGCACGGTGACACAGTGATTAGCACTGCTGTCTCACAGTGCCAGGGACCCGGGGCAGCACGGTGACACAGTGATTCACAGTGCTGTCTCACAGTGCCAGGGACCCGGGTCAGCACGGTGACACAGTGATTAGCACTGCTGTCTCACAGTGCCAGGGAGCGGGGGCAGCACGGTGACACAGTGATTAGCACTGCTGTCTCACAGTGCCAGGGACCCGGGGCAGCACGGTGATACAGTGATTAGCACTGCTGTCTCACAGTGCCAGGGACCCGGGGCAGCACGGTGACACAGTGATTCACACTGCTGTCTCACAGTGCCAGGGACCCGGGTCAGCACGGTGACACAGTGATTAGCACTGCTGTCTCACAGTGCCAGGGAGCGGGGGCAGCACGGTGACACAGTGATTCACACTGCTGTCTCACAGTGCCAGGGACCCGGGGCAGCACGGTGACACAGTGATTAGCACTGCTGTCTCACAGTGTCAGGGACCCGGGGCAGCACGGTGACACAGTGATTAGCACTGCTGTCTCACAGCGCCAGGGACCGGGGGCAGCACGGTGACACAGTGATTAGCACTGCTGTCTCACAGTGCCAGGGACCCGGGGCAGCACGGTGACACAGTGATTAGCACTGCTGTCTCACAGTGCCAGGGACCCGGAGCAGCACGGTGACACAGTGATTAGCAGTGCTGTCTCACAGTGCCAGGGACCCGGGGCAGCACGGTGACACAGTGATTAGCACTGCTGTCTCACAGTGCCAGGGACCCGGGGCAGCACGGTGACACAGTGATTCACACTGCTGTCTCACAGTGCCAGGGACCCGGGGCAGCACGGTGACACAGTGATTAGCACTGCTGTCTCACAGTGCCAGGGACCCGGGGCAGCACGGTGACACAGTGATTAGTACTGCTGTCTCACATTGCCAGGGACCCGGGGCAGCACGGTGACACAGTGATTAGCACTGCTGTCTCACAGTGCCAGGGACCCGGGGCAGCACGGTGACACAGTGATTCACACTGCTGTCTCACAGTGCCAGGGACCCGGGGCAGCACGGTGACACAGTGATTAGCACTGCTGTCTCACAGTGCCAGGGACCCGGGGCAGCACGGTGACACAGTGATTAGCACTGCTGTCTCACAGTGCCCGGGACCCGGGGCGGCACGGTGACACAGTGATTAGCACTGCTGTCTCACAGTGCCAGAGACCCAGGACAGCACGGTGACACAGTGATTAGCACTGCTGTCTCACAGTGCCAGAGACCCAGGACAGCACGGTGACACAGTGATTAGCACTGCTGTCTCACAGTGCCAGGGACCCGGGGCAGCACGGTGATACAGTGATTAGCACTGCTGTCTCACAGTGCCAGAGACCCAGGACAGCACGGTGACACAGTGATTAGCACTGCTGTCTCACAGTGCCAGGGACACGGGGCAGCACGGTGACACAGTGATTCACACTGCTGTCTCACAGTGCCAGGGACCCAGGGCAGCACGGTGACACAGTGATTAGCACTGCTGTCTCACAGTGCCAGGGACCCGGGGCAGCATGGTGACACAGTGATTAGCACTGCTGTCTCACAGTGCCAGGGACCCGGGGCAGCACGGTGACACAGTGATTAGCACTGCTGTCTCACTGTGCCAGGGACCCGGGGCAGCACGGTGACACAGTGATTAGCACTGCTGTCTCACAGTGCCAGGGACCCGGGGCAGCATGGTGACACAGTGATTCACACTGCTGTCTCACAGTGCCAGGGACCAGGGGCAGCACGGTGACACAGTGATTAGCACTGCTGTCTCACAGTGCCAGGGACCCGGGGCAGCACGGTGACACAGTGATTAGCACTGCTGTCTCACAGTGCCAGGGACCCGGGGCAGCACGGTGACACAGTGATTAGCACTGCTGTCTCACAGTGCCAGGGACCCGGGGCAGCACGGTGACACAGTGATTCACACTGCTGTCTCACAGTGCCAGGGACCCGGGGCAGCACGGTGACACAGTGATTAGCACTGCTGTCTCACAGTGCCAGGGACCCGGGGCAGCACGGTGACACAGTGATTCACACTGCTGTCTCACAGTGCGAGGGACCCGGGTCAGCACGGTGACACAGTGATTAGCACTGCTGTCTCACAGTGCCAGGGAGCGGGGGCAGCACGGTGACACAGTGATTAGCACTGCTGTCTCACAGTGCCAGGGACCCGGGGCAGCACGGTGATACAGTGATTAGCACTGCTGTCTCACAGTGCCAGGGACCCGGGGCAGCACGGTGACACAGTGATTCACACTGCTGTCTCACAGTGCCAGGGACCCGGGTCAGCACGGTGACACAGTGATTAGCACTGCTGTCTCACAGTGCCAGGGAGCGGGGGCAGCACGGTGACACAGTGATTCACACTGCTGTCTCACAGTGCCAGGGACCCGGGGCAGCACGGTGACACAGTGATTAGCACTGCTGTCTCACAGTGTCAGGGACCCGGGGCAGCACGGTGACACAGTGATTAGCACTGCTGTCTCACAGCGCCAGGGACCGGGGGCAGCACGGTGACACAGTGATTAGCACTGCTGTCTCACAGTGCCAGGGACCCGGGGCAGCACGGTGACACAGTGATTAGCAGTGCTGTCTCACAGTGCCAGGGACCCGGGGCAGCACGGTGACACAGTGATTAGCAGTGCTGTCTCACAGTGCCAGGGACCCGGGGCAGCACGGTGACACAGTGATTAGCAGTGCTGTCTCACAGTGTCAGGGACCCGGGGCAGCACGGTGACACAGTGATTAGCACTGCTGTCTCACAGTGCCAGGGACCCGGGGCAGCACGGTGACACAGTGATTAGCAGTGCTGTCTCACAGTGTCAGGGACCCGGGGCAGCACGGTGACACAGTGATTAGCACTGCTGTCTCACAGTGCCAGGGACCCGGGGCAGCACGGTGACACAGTGATTAGCAGTGCTGTCTCACAGTGCCAGGGACCCGGGGCAGCACGGTGACACAGTGATTTAGCACTGCTGTCTCACAGTGCCAGGGACCCGGGGCAGCACGGTGACACAGTGATTAGCAGTGCTGTCTCACAGTGTCAGGGACCCGGGGCAGCACGGTGACACAGTGATTAGCACTGCTGTCTCACAGTGCCAGGGACCCGGGACAGCACGGTGACACAGTGATTAGCACTGCTGTCTCACAGTGCCAGGGACCCGGGGCAGCACGGTGACACAGTGATTCACACTGCTGTCTCACAGTGCCAGGGACCCGGGGCAGCACGGTGACACAGTGATTCACACTGCTCTCTCACAGTGCCAGGGACCCGGGGCAGCACGGTGACACAGTGATTAGCACTGCTGTCTCACAGTGCCAGGGACCCGGGGCAGCACGGTGACACAGTGATTAGCACTGCTGTCTCACAGTGCCAGGGACCCGGGGCAGCACGGTGACACAGTGATTAGCACTGCTGTCTCACAGTGCCAGGGACCCGGGGCAGCACGGTGACACAGTGATTAGCACTGCTGTCTCACAGTGCCAGGGACCCGGGGCAGCACGGTGACACAGTGATTAGCACTGCTGTCTCACAGTGCCAGGGACCCGGGGCAGCACGGTGACACAGTGATTCACACTGCTGTCTCACAGTGCCAGGGACCCGGGGCAGCATGGTGACACAGTGATTAGCACTGCTGTCTCACAGTGCCAGGGACCCGGGACAGCACGGTGACACAGTGATTAGCACTGCTGTCTCACAGTGCCAGAGACCCGGGACAGCACGGTGACACAGTGATTAGCACTGCTGTCTCACAGTGCCAGAGACCCGGGACAGCACGGTGACACAGTGATTAGCACTGCTGTCTCACAGTGCCAGGGACCCGGGGCAGCACGGTGATACAGTGATTAGCACTGCTGTCTCACAGTGCCAGGGACCCGGGGCAGCACGGTGACACAGTGATTAGCACTGCTGTCTCACAGTGCCAGGGACCCGGGGCAGCACGGTGACACAGTGATTAGCACTGCTGTCTCACAGTGCCAGGGACCCGGGGCAGCACGGTGACACAGTGATTAGCACTGCTGTCTCACAGTGCCAGGGACCCGGGGCAGCACGGTGACACAGTGATTAGCACTGCTGTCTCACAGTGCCAGGGACCCGGGGCAGCACGGTGACACAGTGATTAGCACTGCTGTCTCACAGTGCCAGGGACCCGGGACACCACGGTGACACAGTGATTAGCACTGCTGTCTCACAGTGCCAGGGACCCGGGGCAGCACGGTGACACAGTGATTCACACTGCTGTCTCACAGTGCCAGGGACCCGGGGCAGCACGGTGACACAGTGATTCACACTGCTCTCTCACAGTGCCAGGGACCCGGGGCAGCACGGTGACACAGTGATTAGCACTGCTGTCTCACAGTGCCAGGGACCCGGGGCAGCACGGTGACACAGTGATTAGCACTGCGGTCTCACAGTGGCAGGGGCCCGGGGCAGCACGGTGACACAGTGATTAGCACTGCTGTCTCACAGTGCCAGAGACCCAGGACAGCACGGTGACACAGTGATTAGCACTGCTGTCTCACAGTGCCAGAGACCCAGGACAGCACGGTGACACAGTGATTAGCACTGCTGTCTCACAGTGCCAGAGACCCAGGACAGCACGGTGACACAGTGATTAGCACTGCTGTCTCACAGTGCCAGGGACCCGGGGCAGCACGGTGACACAGTGATTCACACTGCTCTCTCACAGTGCCAGGGACCCGGGGCAGCACGGTGACACAGTGATTAGCACTGCTGTCTCACAGTGCCAGGGACCCGGGGCAGCACGGTGACACAGTGATTAGCACTGCTGTCTCACAGTGCCAGGGACCCGGGGCAGCACGGTGACACAGTGATTCACACTGCTGTCTCACAGTGCCAGGGACCCGGGGCAGCATGGTGACACAGTGATTAGCACTGCTGTCTCACAGTGCCAGGGACCCGGGGCAGCACGGTGACACAGTGATTAGCACTGCTGTCTCACAGTGCCAGGGACCCGGGGCAGCACGGTGACACAGTGATTCACACTGCTGTCTCACAGTGCCAGGGACCCGGGGCAGCATGGTGACACAGTGATTAGCACTGCGGTCTCACAGTGGCAGGGGCCCGGGGCAGCACGGTGACACAGTGATTAGCACTGCTGTCTCACAGTGCCAGAGACCCAGGACAGCACGGTGACACAGTGATTAGCACTGCTGTCTCACAGTGCCAGAGACCCAGGACAGCACGGTGACACAGTGATTAGCACTGCTGTCTCACAGTGCCAGAGACCCAGGACAGCACGGTGACACAGTGATTAGCACTGCTGTCTCACAGTGCCAGGGACCCGGGGCAGCACGGTGATACAGTGATTAGCACTGCTGTCTCACAGTGCCAGGCACCCGGGGCAGCACGGTGACACAGTGATTAGCACTGCTGTCTCACAGTGCCAGGGACCCGGGGCAGCACGGTGACACAGTGATTAGCACTGCTGTCTCACAGTGCCAGGGACCCGGGGCAGCACGGTGACACAGTGATTAGCACTGCTGTCTCACAGTGCCAGGGACCCGGGGCAGCACGGTGACACAGTGATTAGCACTGCTGTCTCACAGTGCCAGGGACCCGGGGCAGCATGGTGACACAGTGATTAGCACTGCTGTCTCACAGTGCCAGGGACCCGGGGCAGCACGGTGACACAGTGATTAGCACTGCTGTCTCACAGTGCCAGGGACCCGGGGCAGCACGGTGACACAGTGATTAGCACTGCTGTCTCACAGTGCCAGGGACCCGGGTCAGCACGGTGACACAGTGATTAGTACTGCTGTCTCACAGTGCCAGGGACCCGGGGCAGCACGGTGACACAGTGATTAGCACTGCTGTCACACAGTGCCAGGGACCCGAGGCAGCACGGTGACACAGTGATTAGCACTGCTGTCACACAGTGCCAGGGACCCGGGGCAGCACGGTGACACAGTGATTAGCACTGCTGTCTCACAGTGCCAGGGACCCGGGGCAGCACGGTGACACAGTGATTAGCACTGCTGTCTCACAGTGCCAGGGACCCAGGACAGCACGGTGACACAGTGATTAGCACTGCTGTCTCACATTGCCAGGGACCCGGGGCAGCACGGTGACACAGTGATTCACACTGCTGTCTCACAGTGCCAGGGACCCGGGGCAGCACGGTGACACAGTGATTCACACTGCTGTCTCACAGTCCAGGGACCCGGGGCAGCACGGTGACACAGTGATTCACACTGCTGTCTCACAGTGCCAGGGACCCGGGGCAGCACGGTGACACAGTGATTCACACTGCTGTCTCACAGTGCCAGGGACCCGGGGCAGCACGGTGACACAGTGATTCACACTGCTGTCTCACAGTGCCAGAGACCCGGGGCAGCACGGTGACACAGTGATTAGCACTGCTGTCTCACAGTGCCAGGGACCCGGGGCAGCACGGTGACACAGTGATTAGCACTGCTGTCTCACAGTGCCAGGGACCCGGGGCAGCACGGTGACACAGTGATTAGCACTGCTGTCTCACAGTGCCAGGGAGCGGGGGCAGCACGGTGACACAGTGATTAGCACTGCTGTCTCACAGTGCCAGGGTCCCGGGGCAGCACGGTGACACAGTGATTAGCACTGCTGTCTCACAGTGCCAGGGACCCGGGGCAGCACGGTGACACAGTGATTAGCAGTGCTGTCTCACAGTGTCAGGGACCCGGGGCAGCACGGTGACACAGTGATTAGCAGTGCTGTCTCACAGTGCCAGGGACCCGGGGCAGCACGGTGACACAGTGATTAGCACTGCTGTCTCACAGTGCCAGGGACCCGGGGCAGCACGGTGACACAGTGATTAGCAGTTCTGTCTCACAGTGCCAGGGACCCAGGGCAGCACGGTGACACAGTGATTAGCAGTGCTGTCTCACAGTGCCAGGGACCCGGGGCAGCACGGTGACACAGTGATTAGCACTGCTGTCTCACAGTGCCAGGGACCCGGGGCAGCACGGTGACACAGTGATTAGCACTGCTGTCTCACAGTGCCAGGGACCCGGGGCAGCACGGTGACACAGTGATTCACACTGCTGTCTCACAGTGCCAGGGACCCGAGGCAGCACGGTGACATAGTGATTAGCACTGCTGTCTCACAGTGCCAGGGACCCGGGGCAGCACGGTGACACAGTGATTAGCACTGCTGTCTCACAGTGCCAGGGACCCGGGGCAGCACGGTGACACAGTGATTCACACTGCTCTCTCACAGTGCCAGGGACCCGGGGCAGCACGGTGATACAGTGATTAGCACTGCTGTCTCACAGTGCCAGAGACCCGGGGCAGCACGGTGACACAGTGATTAGCACTGCTGTCTCACAGTGCCAGGGACCCGGAGCAGCACGGTGACACAGTGATTAGCACTGCTGTCTCACAGTGCCAGGGTCCCGGGGCAGCACGGTGACACAGTGATTAGCACTGCTGTCTCACAGTGCCAGGGACCCGGGGCAGCACGGTGACACAGTGATTAGCAGTGCTGTCTCACAGTGTCAGGGACCCGGGGCAGCACGGTGACACAGTGATTAGCACTGCTGTCTCACAGTGCCAGGGACCCGGGGCAGCACGGTGACACAGTGATTAGCAGTGATGTCTCACAGTGTCAGGGACCCGGGGCAGCACGGTGACACAGTGATTAGCACTGCTGTCTCACAGTGCCAGGGACCCGGGGCAGCACGGTGACACAGTGATTAGCAGTGCTGTCTCACAGTGCCAGGGACCCGGGGCAGCACGGTGACACAGTGATTAGCACTGCTGTCTCACAGTGCCAGGGACCCGGGGCAGCACGGTGACACAGTGATTAGCAGTGCTGTCTCACAGTGTCAGGGACCCGGGGCAGCACGGTGACACAGTGATTAGCACTGCTGTCTCACAGTGCCAGGGACCCGGGGCAGCACGGTGACACAGTGATTCACACTGCTGTCTCACAGTGCCAGGGACCCGGGGCAGCACGGTGACACAGTGATTCACACTGCTCTCTCACAGTGCCAGGGACCCGGGGCAGCACGGTGACACAGTGATTAGCACTGCTGTCTCACAGTGCCAGGGACCCGGGGCAGCACGGTGACACAGTGATTAGCACTGCTGTCTCACAGTGCCAGGGACCCGGGGCAGCACGGTGACACAGTGATTAGCACTGCTGTCTCACAGTGCCAGGGACCCGGGGCAGCACGGTGACACAGTGATTCACACTGCTGTCTCACAGTGCCAGGGACCCGGGGCAGCATGGTGACACAGTGATTAGCACTGCGGTCTCACAGTGGCAGCGGCCCGGGGCAGCACGGTGACACAGTGATTAGCACTGCTGTCTCACAGTGCCAGAGACCCAGGACAGCACGGTGACACAGTGATTAGCACTGCTGTCTCACAGTGCCAGAGACCCAGGACAGCACGGTGACACAGTGATTAGCACTGCTGTCTCACAGTGCCAGGGACCCGGGGCAGCACGGTGACACAGTGATTAGCACTGCTGTCTCACAGTGCCAGAGACCCAGGACAGCACGGTGACACAGTGATTAGCACTGCTGTCTCACAGTGCCAGGGACCCGGGGCAGCACGGTGACACAGTGATTAGCACTGCTGTCTCACAGTGCCAGGGACCCGGGGCAGCACAGTGACACAGTGATTAGCACTGCTGTCTCACAGTGCCAGGGACCCGGGGCAGCACGGTGACACAGTGATTAGCACTGCTGTCTCACAGTGCCAGGGACCCGGGGCAGCACGGTGACACAGTGATTAGTACTGCTGTCTCACAGTGCCAGGGACCCGGGGCAGCACGGTGACACAGTGATTAGCACTGCTGTCTCACAGTGCCAGGGACCCGGGGCAGCACGGTGACACAGTGATTAGCACTGCTGTCTCACAGTGCCAGGGACCCGGGGCAGCATGGTGACACAGTGATTAGCACTGCTGTCTCACAGTGCCAGGGACCCGGGGCAGCACGGTGACACAGTGATTAGCACTGCTGTCTCACAGTGCCAGGGACCCGGGGCAGCACGGTGACACAGTGATTAGCACTGCTGTCTCACAGTGCCAGGGACCCGGGGCAGCACGGTGACACAGTGATTACTACTGCTGTCTCACAGTGCCAGGGACCCGGGGCAGCACGGTGACACAGTGATTAGCACTGCTGTCACACAGTGCCAGGGACCCGGGGCAGCACGGTGAAACAGTGATTAGCACTGCTGTCACACAGTGCCAGGGACCCGGGGCAGCACGGTGACACAGTGATTAGCACTGCTGTCTCACAGTGCCAGGGACCCGGGGCAGCATGGTGACACAGTGATTAGCACTGCTGTCTCACAGTGCCAGGGACCCGGGGCAGCACGGTGACACAGTGATTAGCACTGCTGTCTCACAGTGCCAGGGACCCAGGGCAGCACGGTGACACAGTGATTAGCACTGCTGTCTCACAGTGCCAGGGACCCGGGGCAGCACGGTGACACAGTGATTAGCACTGCTGTCTCACAGTGCCAGGGACCCAGGGCAGCACGGTGACACAGTGATTAGCACTGCTGTCTCACAGTGCCAGGGACCCGGGGCAGCACGGTGACACAGTGATTAGCACTGCTGTCTCACAGTGCCAGGGACCCGGGGCAGCACGGTGACACAGTGATTAGCAATGCTGTCTCACAGTGCCAGGGACCCGGGGCAGCACGGTGACACAGTGATTAGCACTGCTGTCTCACAGTGCCAGGGACCGGGGGCAGCACGGTGACACAGTGATTAGCACTGCTGTCTCACAGTGCCAGGGACCCGGGGCAGCACGGTGACACAGTGATTAGCACTGCTGTCTCACAGTGCCAGGGACCCGGGGCAGCACGGTGACACAGTGATTAGCACTGTTGTCTCACAGTGCCAGTGACCCGGGGCAGCACGGTGACACAGTGATTAGCACTGCTGTTTCACAGTGCCAGGGACCCAGGGCAGCACGGTGACACAGTGATTAGCACTGCTGTCTCACAGTGCCAGGGACCCGGGGCAGCACGGTGACACAGTGATTAGCACTGCTGTCTCACAGTGCCAGGGACCCGGGGCAGCACGGTGACACAGTGATTCACACTGCTGTCTCACAGTGCCAGGGACCCGGGGCAGCACGGTGACACAGTGATTAGCACTGCTGTCTCACAGTGCCAGGGACCCAGGACAGCACGGTGACACAGTGATTAGCACTGCTGTCTCACATTGCCAGGGACCCGGGGCAGCACGGTGACACAGTGATTCACACTGCTGTCTCACAGTGCCAGGGACCCGGGGCAGCACGGTGACACAGTGATTCACACTGCTGTCTCACAGTCCAGGGACCCGGGGCAGCACGGTGACACAGTGATTCACACTGCTGTCTCACAGTGCCAGGGTCCCGGGGCAGCACGGTGACACAGTGATTCACACTGCTGTCTCACAGTGCCAGGGACCCGGGGCAGCACGGTGACACAGTGATTCACACTGCTGTCTCACAGTGCCAGAGACCCGGGGCAGCACGGTGACACAGTGATTAGCACTGCTGTCTCACAGTGCCAGGGACCCGGGGCAGCACGGTGACACAGTGATTAGCACTGCTGTCTCACAGTGCCAGGGACCCGGGGCAGCACGGTGACACAGTGATTAGCACTGCTGTCTCACAGTGCCAGGGAGCGGGGGCAGCACGGTGACACAGTGATTCACACTGCTGTCTCACAGTGCCAGGGACCCGGGGCAGCACGGTGACACAGTGATTAGCACTGCTGTCTCACAGTGTCAGGGACCCGGGGCAGCACGGTGACACAGTGATTAGCACTGCTGTCTCACAGCGCCAGGGACCGGGGGCAGGACAGTGACACAGTGATTAGCACTGCTGTCTCACAGTGCCAGGGACCCGGGGCAGCACGGTGACACAGTGATTAGCAGTGCTGTCTCACAGTGCCAGGGACCCGGGGCAGCACGGTGACACAGTGATTAGCACTGCTGTCTCACAGTGCCAGGGACCCGGGGCAGCACGGTGACACAGTGATTAGCAGTGCTGTCTCACAGTGCCAGGGACCCGGGGCAGCACGGTGACACAGTGATTAGCAGTGCTGTCTCACAGTGTCAGGGACCCGGGGCAGCACGGTGACACAGTGATTAGCACTGCTGTCTCACAGTGCCAGGGACCCGGGGCAGCACGGTGACACAGTGATTAGCACTGCTGTCTCACAGTGCCAGGGACCCGGGGCAGCACGGTGACACAGTGATTCACACTGCTCTCTCACAGTGCCAGGGACCCGGGGCAGCACGGTGATACAGTGATTAGCACTGCTGTCTCACAGTGCCAGAGACCCAGGACAGCACGGTGACACAGTGATTAGCACTGCTGTCTCACAGTGCCAGGGACCCGGGGCAGCACGGTGATACAGTGATTAGCACTGCTGTCTCACAGTGCCAGAGACCCAGGACAGCACGGTGACACAGTGATTAGCACTGCTGTCTCACAGTGCCAGGGACCCGGGGCAGCACGGTGACACAGTGATTCACACTGCTGTCTCACAGTGCCAGGGACCCGGGGCAGCACGGTGACACAGTGATTAGCACTGCTGTCTCACAGTGCCAGGGTCCCGGGGCAGCACGGTGACACAGTGATTCACACTGCTGTCTCACAGTGCCAGGGACCCGGGGCAGCACGGTGACACAGTGATTAGCACTGCTGTCTCACAGTGCCAGGGACCCGGGGCAGCACGGTGACACAGTGATTCACACTGCTGTCTCACAGTGCCAGGGACCCGGGGCAGCACGGTGACACAGTGATTAGCACTGCTGTCTCACAGTCCCAGGGACCCGGGGCAGCACGGTGACACAGTGATTAGCACTGCTGTCTCACAGTGCCAGGGACCCGGGGCAGCACGGTGACACAGTGATTCACACTGCTGTCTCACAGTGCCAGGGACCCGGGGCAGCACGGTGACACAGTGATTCACACTGCTGTCTCACAGTGCCAGGGACCCGGGGCAGCACGGTGACACAGTGATTAGCACTGTTGTCTCACAGTGCCAGGGACCCGGGGCAGCAAGGTGACACAGTGATTAGCACTGCTGTCTCACAGTGCCAGGGACCCGGGGCAGCACGGTGACACAGTGATTAGCACTGCTGTCTCACAGTGTCAGGGACCCGGGGCAGCAAGGTGACACAGTGATTAGCACTGCTGTCTCACAGTGCCAGGGACCCGGGGCAGCACGGTGACACAGTGATTAGCACTGTTGTCTCACAGTGCCAGGGACCCGGGGCAGCAAGGTGACACAGTGATTAGCGCTGCTGTCTCACAGTGCCAGGGACCCGGGGCAGCACGGTGACACAGTGATTAGCACTGCTGTCTCACAGTGCCAGGGACCCGGGGCAGCACGGTGGCACAGTGATTAGCACTGCTGTCTCACAGTGCCAGGGACCCGGGGCAGCAAGGTGACACAGTGATTAGCGCTGCTGTCTCACAGCGCCAGGGACCCGGGGCAGCACGGTGACACAGTGATTCACACTGTTGTCTCACAGTGCCAGGGACCCGGGGCAGCACGGTGACACAGTGATTCACACTGCTGTCTCACAGTGCCAGGGACCCGGGGCAGCACGGTGATACAGTGATTAGCACTGCTGTTTCACAGTGCCAGGGACCCGGGGCAGCACGGTGACACAGTGATTCACACTGCTGTCTCACAGTGCCAGGGACGCGGGGCAGCACGGTGACACAGTGATTAGCACTGCTGTCTCACAGTGCCAGGGACCCGGGGCAGCACGGTGACACAGTGATTAGCACTGCTGTCTCACAGTGCCAGGGACCCGGGGCAGCACGGTGACACAGTGATTCACACTGCTGTCTCACAGTGCCAGGGACCCGGGGCAGCACGGTGATACAGTGATTAGCACTGCTGTCTCACAGTGCCAGGGACCCGGGGCAGCACGGTGACACAGTGATTCACACTGCTGTCTCACAGTGCCAGGGACCCGGGGCAGCACGGTGACACAGTGATTCACACTGCTGTCTCACAGTGCCAGGGACCCAGGGCAGCATGGTGACACAGTGAGTAGCACTGCTGTCTCACAGTGCCAGGGACCCGGGGCAGCATGGTGACACAGTGATTAGCACTGCTGTCTCACAGTGCCAGGGACCCGGGGCAGCACGGTGACACAGTGATTAGCACTGCTGTCTCACATTGCCAGGGACCCGGGGCAGCACGGTGACACAGTGATTCACACTGCTGTCTCACAGTGCCAGGGACCGGGGGCAGCATGGTGACACAGTGATTAGCACTGCTGTCTCACAGTGCCAGGGACCCGGGGCAGCACGGTGACACAGTGATTAGCACTGCTGTCTCACAGTGCCAGGGACCCAGGGCAGCACGGTGACACAGTGATTAGCACTGCTGTCTCACAGTGCCCGGGACCCGGGGCAGCACGGTGATACAGTGATTAGCACTGCTGTCTCACAGAGCCAGGGACCCGGGGCAGCACGGTGACACAGTGATTAGCACTGCTGTCTCACAGTACCAGGGACCCGGGGCAGCACGGTGACACAGTGATTAGCACTGCTGTCTCACAGTGCCAGGGACCCGGGGCAGCACGGTGACACAGTGATTAGCACTGTTGTCTCACAGTGCCAGGGACCCGGGGCAGCAAGGTGACACAGTGATTAGCGCTGCTGTCTCACAGTGCCAGGGACCCGGGGCAGCACGGTGACACAGTGATTAGCACTGCTGTCTCACAGTGCCAGGGACCCGGGGCAGCACGGTGGCACAGTGATTAGCACTGCTGTCTCACAGTGCCAGGGACCCGGGGCAGCAAGGTGACACAGTGATTAGCGCTGCTGTCTCACAGCGCCAGGGACCCGGGGCAGCACGGTGACACAGTGATTCACACTGTTGTCTCACAGTGCCAGGGACCCGGGGCAGCACGGTGACACAGTGATTCACACTGCTGTCTCACAGTGCCAGGGACCCGGGGCAGCACGGTGACACAGTGATTAGCACTGCTGTCTCACAGTGCCAGGGACCCGGGGCAGCACGGTGATACAGTGATTAGCACTGCTGTTTCACAGTGCCAGGGACCCGGGGCAGCACGGTGACACAGTGATTCACACTGCTGTCTCACAGTGCCAGGGACCCGGGGCAGCACGGTGACACAGTGATTAGCACTGCTGTCTCACAGTGCCAGGGACCCGGGGCAGCACGGTGACACAGTGATTAGCACTGCTGTCTCACAGTGCCAGGGACCCGGGGCAGCACGGTGACACAGTGATTCACACTGCTGTCTCACAGTGCCAGGGACCCGGGGCAGCACGGTGATACAGTGATTAGCACTGCTGTCTCACAGTGCCAGGGACCCGGGGCAGCACGGTGACACAGTGATTCACACTGCTGTCTCACAGTGCCAGGGACCCGGGGCAGCACGGTGACACAGTGATTCACACTGCTGTCTCACAGTGCCAGGGACCCAGGGCAGCATGGTGACACAGTGAGTAGCACTGCTGTCTCACAGTGCCAGGGACCCGGGGCAGCATGGTGACACAGTGATTAGCACTGCTGTCTCACAGTGCCAGGGACCCGGGGCAGCACGGTGACACAGTGATTAGCACTGCTGTCTCACATTGCCAGGGACCCGGGGCAGCACGGTGACACAGTGATTCACACTGCTGTCTCACAGTGCCAGGGACCGGGGGCAGCATGGTGACACAGTGATTAGCACTGCTGTCTCACAGTGCCAGGGACCCGGGGCAGCACGGTGACACAGTGATTAGCACTGCTGTCTCACAGTGCCAGGGACCCAGGGCAGCACGGTGACACAGTGATTAGCACTGCTGTCTCACAGTGCCCGGGACCCGGGGCAGCACGGTGATACAGTGATTAGCACTGCTGTCTCACAGAGCCAGGGACCCGGGGCAGCACGGTGACACAGTGATTAGCACTGCTGTCTCACAGTACCAGGGACCCGGGGCAGCACGGTGACACAGTGATTAGCACTGCTGTCTCACAGTGCCCGGGACCCGGGGCAGCACGGTGACACAGTGATTAGCACTGCTGTCTCACAGTGCCAGGGACCCGGGGCAGCACGGTGACACAGTGATTAGCACTGCTGTCTCACAGTGCCAGGGACCCGGGGCAGCACGGTGACACAGTGATTAGCACTGCTGTCTCACAGTGCCAGGGACCCGGGGCAGCACGGTGACACAGTGATTAGCACTGCTGTCTCACAGTGCCAGGGACCCGGGGCAGCACGGTGACACAGTGATTAGCACTGCTGTCTCACAGTGCCAGAGACCCAGGGCAGCACGGCGACACAGTGATTAGCACTGCTGTCTCACAGTGCCAGGGATCCGGGGCAGCACGGTGACACAGTGATTAGCACTGCTGTCTCACAGTGCCAGGGACCCGGGGCAGCACGGTGACACAGTGATTCACACTGCTGTCTCACAGTGCCAGGGACCCGGGGCAGCACGGTGATACAGTGATTAGCACTGCTGTCTCACAGTGCCAGGGACCCGGGGCAGCACGGTGACACAGTGATTCACACTGCTGTCTCACAGTGCCAGGGACCCGGGGCAGCACGGTGACACAGTGATTCACACTGCTGTCTCACAGTGCCAGGGACCCAGGGCAGCATGGTGACACAGTGAGTAGCACTGCTGTCTCACAGTGCCAGGGACCCGGGGCAGCATGGTGACACAGTGATTAGCACTGCTGTCTCACAGTGCCAGGGACCCGGGGCAGCACGGTGACACAGTGATTAGCACTGCTGTCTCACATTGCCAGGGACCCGGGGCAGCACGGTGACACAGTGATTCACACTGCTGTCTCACAGTGCCAGGGACCGGGGGCAGCATGGTGACACAGTGATTAGCACTGCTGTCTCACAGTGCCAGGGACCCGGGGCAGCACGGTGACACAGTGATTAGCACTGCTGTCTCACAGTGCCAGGGACCCAGGGCAGCACGGTGACACAGTGATTAGCACTGCTGTCTCACAGTGCCCGGGACCCGGGGCAGCACGGTGATACAGTGATTAGCACTGCTGTCTCACAGAGCCAGGGACCCGGGGCAGCACGGTGACACAGTGATTAGCACTGCTGTCTCACAGTACCAGGGACCCGGGGCAGCACGGTGACACAGTGATTAGCACTGCTGTCTCACAGTGCCCGGGACCCGGGGCAGCACGGAGACACAGTGATTAGCACTGCTGTCTCACAGTGCCAGGGACCCGGGGCAGCACGGTGACACAGTGATTAGCACTGCTGTCTCACAGTGCCAGGGACCCGGGGCAGCACGGTGACACAGTGATTAGCACTGCTGTCTCACAGTGCCAGGGACCCGGGGCAGCACGGTGACACAGTGATTAGCACTGCTGTCTCACAGTGCCAGGGACCCGGGGCAGCACGGTGACACAGTGATTAGCACTGCTGTCTCACAGTGCCAGAGACCCAGGGCAGCACGGCGACACAGTGATTAGCACTGCTGTCTCACAGTGCCAGGGATCCGGGGCAGCACGGTGACACAGTGATTAGCACTGCTGTCTCACAGTGTCAGGGACCCGGGGCAGCACGGTGACACAGTGATTAGCACTGCTGTCTCACAGTGCCAGGGACCCGGGGCAGCACGGTGACACAGTGATTAGCACTGCTGTCTCACAGCGCCAGGGACCCGGGGCAGCACGGTGACACACTGATTAGCACTGCTCTCTCACAGTGCCAGGGACCCGGGGCAGCACGGTGATACAGTGATTAGCACTGCTGTCTCACAGTGCCAGAGACCCAGGACAGCACGGTGACACAGTGATTAGCACTGCTGTCTCACAGTGCCAGGGACCCGGGGCTGCACGGTGACACAGTGATTAGCACTGCTGTCTCACAGTGCCAGGGACCCGGGGCAGCACGGTGACACAGTGATTCACACTGCTGTCTCACAGTGCCAGGGACCCGGGGCAGCACGGTGACACAGTGATTAGCACTGCTGTCTCACAGTGCCAGGGTCCCGGGGCAGCACGGTGACACAGTGATTCACACTGCTGTCTCACAGTGCCAGGGACCCGGGGCAGCACGGTGACACAGTGATTAGCACTGCTGTCTCACAGTGCCAGGGACCCGGGGCAGCACGGTGACACAGTGATTGACACTGCTGTCTCACAGTGCCAGGGACCCGGGGCAGCACGGTGACACAGTGATTAGCACTGCTGTCTCACAGTGCCAGGGACCCGGGGCAGCACGGTGACACAGTGATTAGCACTGCTGTCTCACAGTGCCAGGGACCCGGGGCAGCAAGGTGACACAGTGATTAGCACTGCTGTCTCACAGTGCCAGGGACCAGGGGCAGCACGGTGACACAGTGATTAGCACTGTTGTCTGACAGTGCCAGGGACCCGGGGCAGCACGGTGACACAGTGATTCACACTGCTGTCTCACAGTGTCAGGGACCCGGGGCAGCACGGTGACACGGTGATTAGCACTGCGGTCTCACAGTGCCAGGGACCCGGGGCAGCACGGTGACACAGTGATTAGCACTGCTGTCTCACAGTGCCAGGGACCCGGGGCAGCACGGTGACACAGTGATTCACACTGTTGTCTCACAGTGCCAGGGACCCGGGGCAGCACGGTGACACAGTGATTCACACTGCTGTCTCACAGTGCCAGGGACCCGGGGCAGCACGGTGACACAGTGATTAGCACTGCTGTCTCACAGTGCCAGGGACCCGGGGCAGCACGGTGACACAGTGATTCACACTGCTGTCTCACAGTGCCAGGGACCCGGGGCAGCACGGTGACACAGTGATTAGCACTGCTGTCTCACAGTGCCAGGGACCCGGGGCAGCATGGTGACACAGTGATTAGCACTGCTGTCTCACAGTGCCAGGGACCCGGGGCAGCACGGTGACACAGTGATTCACACTGCTGTCTCACAGTGCCAGGGACCCGGGGCAGCACGGTGATACAGTGATTAGCACTGCTGTCTCACAGTGCCAGGGACCTGGGGCAGCACGGTGACACAGTGATTCACACTGTTGTCTCACAGTGCCAGGGACCCGGGGCAGCACGGTGACACAGTGATTAGCACTGCTGTCTCACAGTGCCAGGGACCCGGGGCAGCACGGTGACACAGTGATTCACACTGCTGTCTCACAGTGCCAGGGACCCGGGGCAGCACGGTGACACAGTGATTCACACTGCTGTCTCACAGTGCCAGGGACCCAGGGCAGCATGGTGACACAGTGAGTAGCACTGCTGTCTCACAGTGCCAGGGACCTGGGGCAGCATGGTGACACAGTGATTAGCACTGCTGTCTCACAGTGCCAGGGACCCGGGGCAGCACGGTGACACAGTGATTAGCACTGCTGTCTCACAGTGCCAGGGACCCAGGACAGCACGGTGACACAGTGATTAGCACTGCTGTCTCACATTGCCAGGGACCCGGGGCAGCACGGTGACACAGTGATTCACACTGCTGTCTCACAGTGCCAGGGACCCGGGGCAGCACGGTGACACAGTGATTCACACTGCTGTCTCACAGTCCAGGGACCCGGGGCAGCACGGTGACACAGTGATTCACACTGCTGTCTCACAGTGCCAGGGACCCGGGGCAGCACGGTGACACAGTGATTCACACTGCTGTCTCACAGTGCCAGGGACCCGGGGCAGCACGGTGACACAGTGATTCACACTGCTGTCTCACAGTGCCAGGGACCCGGGGCAGCACGGTGACACAGTGATTCACACTGCTGTCTCACAGTGCCAGGGACCCGGGGCAGCACGGTGACACAGTGATTAGCACTGCTGTCTCACAGTGCCAGGGACCCGGGGCAGCACGGTGACACAGTGATTCACACTGCTGTCTCACAGTACCAGGGACCCGGGGCAGCACGGTGACACAGTGATTCACACTGCTGTCTCACAGTGCCAGGGACCCGGGGCAGCACGGTGACACAGTGATTAGCACTGCTGTCTCACAGTGCCAGGGACCCGGGGCAGCACGGTGACACAGTGATTCACACTGCTGTCTCACAGTGCCAGGGACCCAGGGCAGGACGGTGACACAGTGATTCACACTGCTGTCTCACAGTGCCAGGGACCCAGGGCAGCACGGTGACACAGTGATTAGCACTGCTGTCTCACTGTGTCAGGGACCCGGGGCAGCACGGTGACACAGTGATTAGCACTGCTGTCTCACAGTGCCAGGGACCCGGGGCAGCACGGTGACACAGTGATTAGCACTGCTGTCTCACAGTGCCAGGGACCCGGGGCAGCACGGTGACACAGTGATTAGCACTGCTGTCTCACAGTGCCAGGGACCCGGGGCAGCACGGTGACACAGTGATTAGCACTGCTGTCTCACAGTGCCAGGGACCCGGGGCAGCACGGTGACACAGTGATTAGCACTGCTGTCTCACAGTGCCAGAGACCCAGGGCAGCACGGCGACACAGTGATTAGCACTGCTGTCTCACAGTTCCAGGGATCCGGGGCAGCACGGTGACACAGTGATTAGCACTGCTGTCTCACAGTGTCAGGGACCCGGGGCAGCACGGTGACACAGTGATTAGCACTGCTGTCTCACAGTGCCAGGGACCCGGGGCAGCACGGTGACACAGTGATTAGCACTGCTGTCTCACAGCGCCAGGGACCCGGGGCAGCACGGTGACACACTGATTAGCACTGCTCTCTCACAGTGCCAGGGACCCGGGGCAGCACGGTGATACAGTGATTAGCACTGCTGTCTCACAGTGCCAGAGACCCAGGACAGCACGGTGACACAGTGATTAGCACTGCTGTCTCACAGTGCCAGGGACCCGGGGCTGCACGGTGACACAGTTATTAGCACTGCTGTCTCACAGTGCCAGGGACCCGGGGCAGCACGGTGACACAGTGATTCACACTGCTGTCTCACAGTGCCAGGGACCCGGGGCAGCACGGTGACACAGTGATTAGCACTGCTGTCTCACAGTGCCAGGGTCCCGGGGCAGCACGGTGACACAGTGATTCACACTGCTGTCTCACAGTGCCAGGGACCCGGGGCAGCACGGTGACACAGTGATTAGCACTGCTGTCTCACAGTGCCAGGGACCCGGGGCAGCACGGTGACACAGTGATTGACACTGCTGTCTCACAGTGCCAGGGACCCGGGGCAGCACGGTGACACAGTGATTAGCACTGCTGTCTCACAGTGCCAGGGACCCGGGGCAGCACGGTGACACAGTGATTAGCACTGCTGTCTCACAGTGCCAGGGACCCGGGGCAGCAAGGTGACACAGTGATTAGCACTGCTGTCTCACAGTGCCAGGGACCAGGGGCAGCACGGTGACACAGTGATTAGCACTGTTGTCTGACAGTGCCAGGGACCCGGGGCAGCACGGTGACACAGTGATTCACACTGCTGTCTCACAGTGTCAGGGACCCGGGGCAGCACGGTGACACGGTGATTAGCACTGCGGTCTCACAGTGCCAGGGACCCGGGGCAGCACGGTGACACAGTGATTAGCACTGCTGTCTCACAGTGCCAGGGACCCGGGGCAGCACGGTGACACAGTGATTCACACTGCTGTCTCACAGTGCCAGGGACCCGGGGCAGCACGGTGACACAGTGATTAGCACTGCTGTCTCACAGTGCCAGGGACCCGGGGCAGCACGGTGACACAGTGATTCACACTGCTGTCTCACAGTGCCAGGGACCCGGGGCAGCACGGTGACACAGTGATTAGCACTGCTGTCTCACAGTGCCAGGGACCCGGGGCAGCATGGTGACACAGTGATTAGCACTGCTGTCTCACAGTGCCAGGGACCCGGGGCAGCACGGTGACACAGTGATTCACACTGCTGTCTCACAGTGCCAGGGACCCGGGGCAGCACGGTGATACAGTGATTAGCACTGCTGTCTCACAGTGCCAGGGACCTGGGGCAGCACGGTGACACAGTGATTCACACTGTTGTCTCACAGTGCCAGGGACCCGGGGCAGCACGGTGACACAGTGATTAGCACTGCTGTCTCACAGTGCCAGGGACCCGGGGCAGCACGGTGACACAGTGATTCACACTGCTGTCTCACAGTGCCAGGGACCCGGGGCAGCACGGTGACACAGTGATTCACACTGCTGTCTCACAGTGCCAGGGACCCAGGGCAGCATGGTGACACAGTGAGTAGCACTGCTGTCTCACAGTGCCAGGGACCTGGGGCAGCATGGTGACACAGTGATTAGCACTGCTGTCTCACAGTGCCAGGGACCCGGGGCAGCACGGTGACACAGTGATTAGCACTGCTGTCTCACAGTGCCAGGGACCCAGGACAGCACGGTGACACAGTGATTAGCACTGCTGTCTCACATTGCCAGGGACCCGGGGCAGCACGGTGACACAGTGATTCACACTGCTGTCTCACAGTGCCAGGGACCCGGGGCAGCACGGTGACACAGTGATTCACACTGCTGTCTCACAGTCCAGGGACCCGGGGCAGCACGGTGACACAGTGATTCACACTGCTGTCTCACAGTGCCAGGGACCCGGGGCAGCACGGTGACACAGTGATTCACACTGCTGTCTCACAGTGCCAGGGACCCGGGGCAGCACGGTGACACAGTGATTCACACTGCTGTCTCACAGTGCCAGGGACCCGGGGCAGCACGGTGACACAGTGATTCACACTGCTGTCTCACAGTGCCAGGGACCCGGGGCAGCACGGTGACACAGTGATTAGCACTGCTGTCTCACAGTGCCAGGGACCCGGGGCAGCACGGTGACACAGTGATTCACACTGCTGTCTCACAGTACCAGGGACCCGGGGCAGCACGGTGACACAGTGATTCACACTGCTGTCTCACAGTGCCAGGGACCCGGGGCAGCACGGTGACACAGTGATTAGCACTGCTGTCTCACAGTGCCAGGGACCCGGGGCAGCACGGTGACACAGTGATTCACACTGCTGTCTCACAGTGCCAGGGACCCAGGGCAGGACGGTGACACAGTGATTCACACTGCTGTCTCACAGTGCCAGGGACCCAGGGCAGCACGGTGACACAGTGATTAGCACTGCTGTCTCACTGTGTCAGGGACCCGGGGCAGCACGGTGACACAGTGATTAGCACTGCTGTCTCACAGTGCCAGGGAGCCGGGGCAGCACGGTGACACAGTGATTCACACTGCTGTCTCACAGTGCCAGGGAGCCGGGGCAGCACGGTGACACAGTGATTAGCACTGCTGTCTCACAGTGCCAGGGACCCGGGGCAGCACGGTGACACAGTGATTAGCACTGCTGTCTCACAGTGCCAGGGACCCGGGGCAGCACGGTGACACAGTGATTAGCACTGCTGTCTCACAGCGCCAGGGACCCAGGGCAGCACGGTGACACAGTGATTCACACTGCTGTCTCACAGTGCCAGGGACCCGGGGCAGCACGGTGACACAGTGATTATCACTGCTGTCTCACAGTGCCAGGGACCCGGGGCAGCACGGTGACACAGTGATTCACACTGCTGTCTCACAGTGCCAGGGACCCGGGGCAGCACAGTGACACAGTGATTAGCACTGCTGTCTCACAGTGCCAGGGACCCGGGGCAGCACGGTGACACAGTGATTCACACTGCTGTCTCACAGCGCCAGGGACCTGGGGCAGCACGGTGACACAGTGATTAGCACTGCTGTCTCACAGTGCCAGGGACCCGGGGCAGCACGGTGACACAGTGATTCACACTGCTGTCTCACAGTGCCAGGGACCCGGGGCAGCACGGTGACACAGTGATTCACACTGCTGTCTCACAGTGCCAGGGACCCGGGGCAGCACGGTGACACAGTGATTAGCACTGCTGTCTCACAGTGCCAGGGACCTGGGGCAGCACAGTGACACAGTGATTAGCACTGCTGTCTCACAGTGCCAGGGACCCGGGGCAGCACGGTGATACAGTGATTAGCGCTGCTGTCTCACAGTGCCAGAGACCCGGGGCAGCACGGTGACACAGTGATTAGCACTGCTGTCTCACAGTGCCAGGGACCCGGGGCAGCACGGTGACACAGGGATTAGCACTGCTGTCTCACAGTGCCAGGGACCCGGGGCAGCACGGTGACACAGTGATTAGCACTGCTGTCTCACAGTGCCAGGGACCCGGGGCAGCACGGTGACACAGTGATTAGCACTGCTGTCTCACAGTGCCAGGGACCCGGGGCAGCACGGTGACACAGGGATTAGCACTGCTGTCTCACAGTGCCAGGGACCCGGGGCAGCACGGTGACACAGTGATTAGCACTGCTGTCTCACAGTGCCAGGGACCCGGGGCAGCACGGTGACACAGTGATTCACACTGCTGTCTCACAGTGCCAGGGACCCGGGGCAGCACGGTGACACAGTGATTCACACTGCTGTCTCACAGTGCCAGGGACCCGGGGCAGCACGGTGACACAGTGATTAGCACTGCTGTCTCACAGTGCCAGGGACCCGGGGCAGCACGGTGACACAGGGATTAGCACCGCTGTCTCACAGTGCCAGGGACCCGGGGCAGCACGGTGACACAGTGATTAGCACTGCTGTGTCACAGTGCCAGGGACCCGGGGCAGCACGGTGACACAGTGATTAGCACTGCTGTCTCACAGTGCCAGGGACCCGGGGCAGCACGGTGACACAGGGATTAGCACTGCTGTCTCACAGTGCCAGGGACCCGGGGCAGCACGGTGACACAGGGATTAGCACTGCTGTCTCACAGTGCCAGGGACCCGGGGCAGCACGGTGACACAGTGATTAGCACTGCTGTCTCACAGTGCCAGGGACCCGGGGCAGCACGGTGACACAGTGATTAGCACTGCTGTCTCACAGTGCCAGGGCCCCGGGGCAGCACGGTGACACAGTGATTAGCACTGCTGTCTCACAGTGCCAGGGACCCGGGGCAGCACGGTGACACAGTGATTAGCACTGCTGTCTCACAGTGCCAGGGACCCGGGGCAGCACGGTGACACAGTGATTCACACTGCTGTCTCACAGTGCCAGGGACCCAGGGCAGCACGGTGACACAGTGATTCACACTGCTGTCTCACAGTGCCAGGGACCCAGGGCAGCACGGTGACACAGTGATTAGCACTGCTGTCTCACTGTGTCAGGGACCCGGGACAGCACGGTGACACAGTGATTAGCACTGCTGTCTCACAGTGCCAGGGAGCCGGGGCAGCACGGTGACACAGTGATTAGCACTGCTGTCTCACAGCGCCAGGGACCCAGGGCAGCACGGTGACACAGTGATTCACACTGCTGTCTCACAGTGCCAGGGACCCGGGGCAGCACGGTGACACAGTGATTCACACTGCTGTCTCACAGTGCCAGGGACCCGGGGCAGCACAGTGACACAGTGATTAGCACTGCTGTCTCACAGTGCCAGGGACCCGGGGCAGCACGGTGACACAGTGATTCACACTGCTGTCTCACAGCGCCAGGGACCTGGGGCAGCACGGTGACACAGTGATTAGCACTGCTGTCTCACAGTGCCAGGGACCCAGGGCAGCACGGTGACACAGTGATTCACACTGCTGTCTCACAGTGCCAGGGACCCGGGGCAGCACGGTGACACAGTGATTCACACTGCTGTCTCACAGTGCCAGGGACCCGGGGCAGCACGGTGACACAGTGATTAGCACTGCTGTCTCACAGTGCCAGGGACCTGGGGCAGCACAGTGACACAGTGATTAGCACTGCTGTCTCACAGTGCCAGGGACCCGGGGCAGCACGGTGATACAGTGATTAGCGCTGCTGTCTCACAGTGCCAGAGACCCGGGGCAGCACGGTGACACAGTGATTAGCACTGCTGTCTCACAGTGCCAGGGACCCGGGGCAGCACGGTGACACAGGGATTAGCACTGCTGTCTCACAGTGCCAGGGACCCGGGGCAGCACGGTGACACAGTGATTAGCACTGCTGTCTCACAGTGCCAGGGACCCGGGGCAGCACGGTGACACAGTGATTAGCACTGCTGTCTCACAGTGCCAGGGACCCGGGGCAGCACGGTGACACAGGGATTAGCACTGCTGTCTCACAGTGCCAGGGACCCGGGGCAGCACGGTGACACAGTGATTAGCACTGCTGTCTCACAGTGCCAGGGACCCGGGGCAGCACGGTGACACAGTGATTCACACTGCTGTCTCACAGTGCCAGGGACCCGGGGCAGCACGGTGACACAGTGATTCACACTGCTGTCTCACAGTGCCAGGGACCCGGGGCAGCACGGTGACACAGTGATTAGCACTGCTGTCTCACAGTGCCAGGGACCCGGGGCAGCACGGTGACACAGGGATTAGCACCGCTGTCTCACAGTGCCAGGGACCCGGGGCAGCACGGTGACACAGTGATTAGCACTGCTGTCTCACAGTGCCAGGGACCCGGGGCAGCACGGTGACACAGTGATTAGCACTGCTGTCTCACAGTGCCAGGGACCCGGGGCAGCACGGTGACACAGGGATTAGCACTGCTGTCTCACAGTGCCAGGGACCCGGGGCAGCACGGTGACACAGTGATTAGCACTGCTGTCTCACAGTGCCAGGGACCCGGGGCAGCACGGTGATACGGCGATTAGCACTGCTGTCTCACAGTGCCAGGGACCCGGGGCAGCACGGTGATACAGTGATTAGCGCTGCTGTCTCACAGTGCCAGGGACCCGGGGCAGCACGGTGACACAGTGATTAGCACTGCTGTCTCACAGTGCCAGGGACCCGGGGCAGCACGGTGACATAGGGATTAGCACTGCTGTCTCACAGTGCCAGGGACCCGGGGCAGCACGGTGACACAGTGATTAGCACTGCTGTCTCACAGTGCCAGGGACCCGGGGCAGCACGGTGACACAGTGATTAGCACTGCTGTCTCACAGTGCCAGGGACCCGGGGCAGCACGGTGACACAGGGATTAGCACTGCTGTCTCACAGTGCCAGGGACCCGGGGCAGCACGGTGACACAGTGATTAGCACTGCTGTCTCACAGTGCCAGGGACCCGGGGCAGCACGGTGATACAGTGATTCACACTGCTGTCTCACAGTGCCAGGGACCCGGGGCAGCACGGTGACACAGTGATTCACACTGCTGTCTCACAGTGCCAGGGACCCGGGGCAGCACGGTGACACAGTGATTAGCACTGCTGTCTGACAGTGCCAGGGACCCGGGGCAGCACGGTGACACAGGGATTAGCACCGCTGTCTCACAGTGCCAGGGACCCGGGGCAGCACGGTGACACAGTGATTAGCACTGCTGTCTCACAGTGCCAGGGACCCGGGGCAGCACGGTGACACAGGGATTAGCACTGCTGTCTCACAGTGCCAGGGACCCGGGGCAGCACGGTGACACAGTGATTAGCACTGCTGTCTCACAGTGCCAGGGACCCGGGGCAGCACGGTGACACGGCGATTAGCACTGCTGTCTCACAGTGCCAGGGACCCGGGGCAGCACGGTGATACAGTGATTAGCGCTGCTGTCTCACAGTGCCAGGGACCCGGGGCAGCACGGTGACACAGTGATTAGCACTGCTGTCTCACAGTGCCAGGGACCCGGGGCAGCACGGTGACACAGTGATTAGCACTGCTGTCTCACAGTGCCAGGGACCCGGGGCAGCACGGTGACACAGTGATTCACACTGCTGTCTCACAGTGCCAGGGAGCCGGGGCAGCACGGTGACACAGTGATTAGCACTGCTGTCTCACAGCGCCAGGGACCCAGGGCAGCACGGTGACACAGTGATTCACACTGCTGTCTCACAGTGCCAGGGACCCGGGGCAGCACGGTGACACAGTGATTCACACTGCTGTCTCACAGTGCCAGGGACCCGGGGCAGCACAGTGACACAGTGATTAGCACTGCTGTCTCACAGTGCCAGGGACCCGGGGCAGCACGGTGACACAGTGATTCACACTGCTGTCTCACAGCGCCAGGGACCTGGGGCAGCACGGTGACACAGTGATTAGCACTGCTGTCTCACAGTGCCAGGGACCCAGGGCAGCACGGTGACACAGTGATTCACACTGCTGTCTCACAGTGCCAGGGACCCGGGGCAGCACGGTGACACAGTGATTCACACTGCTGTCTCACAGTGCCAGGGACCCGGGGCAGCACGGTGACACAGTGATTAGCACTGCTGTCTCACAGTGCCAGGGACCTGGGGCAGCACAGTGACACAGTGATTAGCACTGCTGTCTCACAGTGCCAGGGACCCGGGGCAGCACGGTGATACAGTGATTAGCGCTGCTGTCTCACAGTGCCAGAGACCCGGGGCAGCACGGTGACACAGTGATTAGCACTGCTGTCTCACAGTGCCAGGGACCCGGGGCAGCACGGTGACACAGGGATTAGCACTGCTGTCTCACAGTGCCAGGGACCCGGGGCAGCACGGTGACACAGTGATTAGCACTGCTGTCTCACAGTGCCAGGGACCCGGGGCAGCACGGTGACACAGTGATTAGCACTGCTGTCTCACAGTGCCAGGGACCCGGGGCAGCACGGTGACACAGGGATTAGCACTGCTGTCTCACAGTGCCAGGGACCCGGGGCAGCACGGTGACATAGTGATTAGCACTGCTGTCTCACAGTGCCAGGGACCCGGGGCAGCACGGTGACACAGTGATTCACACTGCTGTCTCACAGTGCCAGGGACCCGGGGCAGCACGGTGACACAGTGATTCACACTGCTGTCTCACAGTGCCAGGGACCCGGGGCAGCACGGTGACACAGTGATTAGCACTGCTGTCTCACAGTGCCAGGGACCCGGGGCAGCACGGTGACACAGGGATTAGCACCGCTGTCTCACAGTGCCAGGGACCCGGGGCAGCACGGTGACACAGTGATTAGCACTGCTGTCTCACAGTGCCAGGGACCCGGGGCAGCACGGTGACACAGTGATTAGCACTGCTGTCTCACAGTGCCAGGGACCCGGGGCAGCACGGTGACACAGGGATTAGCACTGCTGTCTCACAGTGCCAGGGACCCGGGGCAGCACGGTGACACAGTGATTAGCACTGCTGTCTCACAGTGCCAGGGACCCGGGGCAGCACGGTGATACGGCGATTAGCACTGCTGTCTCACAGTGCCAGGGACCCGGGGCAGCACGGTGATACAGTGATTAGCGCTGCTGTCTCACAGTGCCAGGGACCCGGGGCAGCACGGTGACACAGTGATTAGCACTGCTGTCTCACAGTGCCAGGGACCCGGGGCAGCACGGTGACATAGGGATTAGCACTGCTGTCTCACAGTGCCAGGGACCCGGGGCAGCACGGTGACACAGTGATTAGCACTGCTGTCTCACAGTGCCAGGGACCCGGGGCAGCACGGTGACACAGTGATTAGCACTGCTGTCTCACAGTGCCAGGGACCCGGGGCAGCACGGTGACACAGGGATTAGCACTGCTGTCTCACAGTGCCAGGGACCCGGGGCAGCACGGTGACACAGTGATTAGCACTGCTGTCTCACAGTGCCAGGGACCCGGGGCAGCACGGTGATACAGTGATTCACACTGCTGTCTCACAGTGCCAGGGACCCGGGGCAGCACGGTGACACAGTGATTCACACTGCTGTCTCACAGTGCCAGGGACCCGGGGCAGCACGGTGACACAGTGATTAGCACTGCTGTCTGACAGTGCCAGGGACCCGGGGCAGCACGGTGACACAGGGATTAGCACCGCTGTCTCACAGTGCCAGGGACCCGGGGCAGCACGGTGACACAGTGATTCACACTGCTGTCTTACAGTGCCAGGGACCCAGGGCAGCACGGTGACACAGTGATTAGCACTGCTGTCTCACAGTGCCAGGGACCCGGGGCAGCACGGTGACACAGTGATTAGCACTGCTGTCTCACAGTGCCAGGGACCCGGGGCAGCACGGTGACACAGGGATTAGCACTGCTGTCTCACAGTGCCAGGGACCCGGGGCAGCACGGTGACACAGTGATTAGCACTGCTGTCTCACAGTGCCAGGGACCCGGGGCAGCACGGTGACACGGCGATTAGCACTGCTGTCTCACCGTGCCAGGGACCCGGGGCAGCACGGTGATACAGTGATTAGCGCTGCTGTCTCACAGTGCCAGGGACCCGGGGCAGCACGGTGACACAGTGATTAGCACTGCTGTCTCACAGTGCCAGGGACCCGGGGCAGCACGGTGACACAGGGATTAGCACTGCTGTCTCACAGTGCCAGGGACCCGGGGCAGCACGGTGACACAGTGATTAGCACTGCTGTCTCACAGTGCCAGGGACCCGGGGCAGCACGGTGACACAGTGATTAGCACTGCTGTCTCACAGTGCCAGGGACCCGGGGCAGCACGGTGACACAGGGATTAGCACTGCTGTCTCACAGTGCCAGGGACCCGGGGCAGCACGGTGACACAGTGATTAGCACTGCTGTCTCACAGTGCCAGGGACCCGGGGCAGCACGGTGACACAGTGATTCACACTGCTGTCTCACAGTGCCAGGGACCCGGGGCAGCACGGTGACACAGTGATTCACACTGCTTTCTCACAGTGCCAGGGACCCGGGGCAGCACGGTGACACAGTGATTAGCACTGCTGTCTCACAGTGCCAGGGACCCGGGGCAGCACGGTGACACAGTGATTCACACTGCTGTCTCACAGTGCCAGGGACCCGGGGCAGCACGGTGACACAGTGATTCACACTGCTGTCTCACAGTGCCAGGGACCCGGGGCAGCACGGTGACACAGGGATTAGCACTGCTGTCTCACAGTGCCAGGGACCCGGGGCAGCACCGTGACACAGTGATTAGCACTGCTGTCTCACAGTGCCAGGGACCTGGGGCAGCACGGTGACAGAGTGATTAGCACTGCTGTCTCACAGTGCCAGGGACCCGGGGCAGCACGGTGACACAGTGATTAGCACTGCTGTCTCACAATGCCAGGGACCCGGGGCAGCACGGTGACACAGTGATTCACACTGCTGTCTCACAGTGCCAGGGACCCGGGGCAGCACGGTGACACAGGGATTAGCACTGCTGTCTCACAGTTCCAGGGACCCGGGGCAGCACGGTGACACAGTGATTAGCACTGCTGTCTCACAATGCCAGGGACCCGGGGCAGCACGGTGACACAGTGATTAGCACTGCTGTCTCACAGTGCCAGGGACCCGGGGCAGCACGGTGACACAGTGATTAGCACTGCTGTCTCACAATGCCAGGGACCCGGGGCAGCACGGTGACACAGTGATTAGCACTGCTGTCTCACAGTGCCAGGGACCCGGGGCAGCACGGTGACACAGTGATTAGCACTGCTGTCTCACAGTGCCAGGGACCCGGGGCAGCACGGTGACACAGTGATTAGCACTGCTGTCTCACAGTGCCAGGGACCCGGGGCAGCACGGTGACACAGTGATTAGCACTGCTGTCTCACAGTGCCAGGGACCCGGGGCAGCACGGTGACACAGTGATTAGCACTGCTGTCTCACAGTGCCAGGGACCCAGGGCAGCACGGTGACACAGTGATTAGCACTGCTGTCTCACAGTGCCAGGGACCCGGGGCAGCACGGTGACACAGTGATTAGCGCTGCTGTCTCACAGTGCCAGGGACCCGGGGCAGCACGGTGACACAGTGATTCACACTGCTGTCTCACAGTGCCAGGGACCCGGGGCAGCACGGTGACACAGTGATTAGCGCTGCTGTCTCACAGTGCCAGGGACCCGGGGCAGCACGGTGACACAGAGATTAGTACTGCTAATGGACCAATGTTTGATTCCCGGCCTCGGGTCACTGTTGGGGTGGCACGGTAGCACAGTGGTTAGCACTGCTGCTTCACAGCTCCAGGGCCCTGGGTTCGATTCCCGGCTCGGGTCACTGCCTGTGTAGAGTTTGCACATTCTCCTCGTGTCTGTGTGGGTTTTCTCCGGGTGCTCCGGTTTCCTCCCACAGTCCAAAGATGTGCGGGTTAGGTTCATTGGCTATGCTAAAATTGCCCCTTAGTGTCCTGGGATGTGTAGGTTAGAGGGATTAGCAGGTAAAATGTGGAGGGATATGGGGATAGGGTCTGGGTGGGATTGTGTTCGGTACAGACTCGATGGGCCGAAGGGCCTGTTTCTGCACTGTAGGGTTCTAGGGTTCTAGGGTGTCTGTGTCGGTTTCCTTGGGGTGCTTCTGTTTGCTCCCAGTCCAAAGTCAAAAGATGTGTGGGTTAGATGGTTTAGTCATGGTAAATTGCCTCTTTGTGCCAGGGGATTAAGAGGGTTAATATGTGAGACTAAGAGTATAGAGCCTGGGTGTGATTGTTGTCGGTGTTTCCTCGATGGGCTGGAAGGGGCTTTCTGCACTGAAGGATTGTACGCTTCAATGTACAATGAATCAGGAAATAAAGGCTGCAATGTTTGTAAGTATCGACTAAGACTCCAACTGAGGAGATTTATTGCAGAAGGAAACAGAATGAAAATGTAGTGAGGAATTGAAGGGAAGGATCTGTGTGTCTGTGGTGAAAATGTGGGGAGGTATGGCTGCCGAACAGAGATTTTTGTGCCTTTGACAAAGTCCCACACAAGAGGCTGCTAAATAAGATACTGCCCTTTCTGGGAAGGTGTAAGCCTCTGGTCAGATCCCATTTAGAATATTATGAGCAGTTTTGGGCCCTGTATCTAAGGAAGGATGTGCTGGGACTTGGAAAGGGTCCAGAGGAGATTCACAAGAACGATCCCTGGAATGAAGTTGGAAAAACCCAGCTTGCAGGTGCAGCAGGTGGTCAGGAAGGCGAATGGGATGCTGGCCTTCATAGCGAGGGGGATTGAATATAAAAGTAGGGAGGTCTTGCTGCAGCTGTATAGGGCATTGGTGAGGCCGCAGCTGGAGTACTGTGTGCAGTTTTGGGCGCCGCACCTGCGCAAGGATATTTTGGCCCTGGAGGGAGTGCAGAGGAGGTTTACTCGGCTGATACCGGAGTTGAGGGGATTGAGCTATGAGGAGAGGCTGAATGAACTAGGCTTGTACTCGTTAGAGTTTAGAAGAATGAGGGGAGATCTCATTGAGACGTATAAGATGATGAATGGGATGGATAGGATAGAGGTGGAGAGACTCTTCCCGCTCAGAAAGGACAGTAGGACTAGGGGGCACAGCCTCAAGATAAAGGGGGGGCAGTTTAGAACAGAGTTGAGGAGGAACTTCTTCACTCAAAGGGTGGTGAATCTCTGGAATTCTCTGCCCGTTGAAGTGGTGGAGGCTGCCTCGCTAAATATTTTTAAGAAACGGGTTGATGGGTTTTTGATAAGAGAAGGGATTAAGGGTTATGGGGAGAGGGCGGGAAGGTGGAGCTGAGTCACGACAGATCAGCCATGATCTTATTGAATGGCGGGGCAGGCTCGAAGGGCTAGATGGCCGACTCCTGCTCCTATTTCTTATGTTCTTATGAAGAGCTTGTCGGATGAGGAATGGTTGAGGACTCTGGGTCTGTCCTCGTTGGAGTTTAGAAGGATGAGGGGGGGATCTTATTGAAACTTACAGGATACTGCGAGGCCCTGGATAGAGTGGACATGGAGAGGACATTTCCGTTATCAGGAGAGACAAGGACCTAAACACACAACCTCAGGCTAAAGGGACAATCCTTTAAAACAGAGATAGGGAGGAATTTCTTCAGCCAGAGAGCGGGGAATCTGTGGAACTCTTTGCTGCAGAGGAGGCCGGGTCACTGAGTGTCTTTAAGACAGAGATAGAGAGGTTCCTGATTAATAAGGGGATCAGGGATTATGGGGAAAAGGCAGGAGAAACGGGGGATGAGAAAAATATCAGCCATGATTGAAGGGCAGGGCAGATCGATGGGCCGAGTGGCCTAATTCTACTCCTATGTCTGATTTAGATTATTATTGTCATGTGTATGATTCAAGTCTATAAGATTATGAGAGGCACAGACAGAGTGGATAGTCAGAAGCTTTTTCCCAGGGTGGAAGAGTCAATTACTGGGGGCACAGGTTTAAGGTGTGAGGGGCAAGGTTTAAAGGAGATGTACGAGGCAGATTTCTTACACAGAGGGTGTCTGGAACTCGCTGCCGGGGGAGAGTTGTGGAGGCAGATATGGTGATGGCTTTTAAGGGGCATCTTGACAATGAATAGGAGGGAATAGAGGGAGGTGGTCCCGGAAGGGGAGGGGGTTTTATTTAAGTCGGGCAGCATGGTCAGTGCAGGATTGGAGGGGCCGAAGGGCCTACGCTGGAATTTTCTTTGTTCTTTATGAATGGCGTCATCAGCAAAGTGAAAAGTATTATTTATTCAGACAAAGCATACCATTCATAGAGCATAGGAGGGAAGGGAAGGAGAGGGTGCGGAACATCCTATGAAAGCAAAAGAAGTCTCTAATTTTGTAACTTTTCCTCCTCTTAATCATCATTGGTGAAACATTCAGCTTGCATTCCTCTCATTCTGGAACATTCTCCAGAGATCTCTGCCTGGAAACTGTACAGTGTAAACCCATTCTCCGAACCTCCCTTCCTGACTGTTCAATTCTCACGACTTTGCTCCCACTTTCTGCTGACAGATCTCTGATCCCATGTGAAACACTGTGGAACATATTGTTATATCAGCGAGCAGTGCAGAGACACTTTGTCATTTCAGTTGGAGACATGAGTCATGTCTGAATGGAGAAATCATTTACACTCTGACACTTGAAATAGAGCACGCATCAACAATTAGTCCCAATCCAGAACTAATACTGTAACATTCAAGAACAAACTCACTGTTCTAAACAGCTCCCACCTCCAGTGATTTATATTGTTGCGATTTCCAGAATTTGCAATTTGCGATCTCTCTCCTCTGTAATTAGTTGATGCAATGGTTCACTTGTTTATATTCCAGCTTTCCCAATATTACTTAATCCACTTGCAAAATTAAATAGCACTTGAACAGAACCACAGAATTCTACAGTAATCCATCATGGAGTTCGGTTACGAGTGGTGTGCCTCAGGGATCTGTTTTGGGGCCACTGCTGTTTGTAATTTTTATTAATGATCTGGATGAGGGTATAGTTGGGTGGATTAGTAAATTTGCTGATGACACCAAAGTCGGAGGTGTGGTAGATTGTGAGGAAGGGTGTCATAGTTTGCAGGAAGACTTAGACAGGTTGCAGAGCTGGGCCGAGAGGTGGCGGATGGAGTTTAATGTGGAGAAGTGTGAGGTAATTCATTTCGGTAGGAATAACAGATGTGTGGAGTATAGGGCTAACGGGAGGACTTTGAATAGTGTGGATGAGCAGAGGGATCTAGGTGTATGTGTACATAGATCCCTGAAAGTTGGGAATCAAGTAGATAAGGTTGTAAAGAAGTCATACGGTGTCTTGGCGTTTATTGGTAGGGGGATTGAATTTAGGAGTCGCAGCGTCATGATGCAACTGTACACAACTCTGGTGCGGCCACACTTGGAGTTTTGTGTGCAGTTCTGGTCCCCACATTACAGGAAGGATGTAGAGGCTTTGGAGAGGGTGCAGAGGAGGTTTACCAGGATGTTGCCTGGTATGAAGGGGAGATCCTATGAGGAGAGATTGAGAGATTTGGGGTTGTTTTCGTTCGAAAGAAGGAGGCTAAGAGGGGACCTTATTGAAACATATAAGATGATTAGAGGTTTAGATAGGGTGGACAGTGATAGCCTTTTTCCTCGGATGGAGAAAGCTAGCACGAGGGGGCACGACTTTAAATTAAGGGGGGGTAGTTATAGGACGGATGTCAGGGGTAGGTTCTTTACCCAGAGGGTGGTGAGGGACTGGAATGCCCTGCCAGCTGCAGTTGTAAATGCGCCTAGTTTGGGGGCGTTTAAGAGATCTGTGGATAGGTTTATGGATGAAAAGGGATTGGTTTAGGTTAGAGGGTCATTGTTTTTGTAACTGGTCGGCGCAACATCGTGGGCCGAAGGGCCTGTTCTTCGCTGTAATGTTCTATGTTCTATGTTCTATCACCAGCTGCTTCAGAAAAAGACATTGAGGTAATATTCAGAAATCTTACTGCAACTGACCAGAAACCTGATGAAATTATAGAATCCTGCAGTGCAGAAGGAGGCCATTCATAGAACATAGAACATAGAACATTACAGCACAAACAGGCCCTTCGGCCCTCGAGTTGCGCCGATCACATCAACCCCACCAATCTATAGAACTATCTATAACCCCCAATCCCATTAAACCCCATATACTCATCCAGAAGTCTTTTAAAAGACCCCAGCGAGTTCGCCTCCACCACTGATGACGGCAGCCGATTCCATTCACTCACCACCCTCTGAGTGAAAAACTTACCCCTAACATCACCTCTGTACTTCCCTCCCCGCACCTTAAATCTGTGTCCTCTCGTAGCGACCATTTCAACCCGGGGAAATAGCCTCTGAGAGTCCACCCTATCTATTCCTCTCAACATTTTATAAACCTCTATCAGGTCGCCTCTCAACCTTCGTCTCTCCAGGGAAAAGAGTCCCAGCTCCCTCAACCTATCTTCATAAGGCATGCCTCCCAGTCCAGGCAACATCCTTGTAAATCTCCTCTGCACCCTTTCAATAGCTTCTACGTCTTTCCTATAGTGAGGCGACCAGAACTGCGCACAGTACTCCAAATGAGGCCTGACGAGGGTGCTGTAAAGTTGCAGCATTACCTCCCGACTCCTAAACTCAATCCCTCGATTAATGAAGGCCAGTACACCATACGCCTTCTTGACCACATCCTCCACCTGCGAGGCCGATTTAAGAGTCCTGTGAACCCGGACCCCGAGATCCTTCTGCTCTTCAACGCTACTAAGACCCCTGCCCTTAATAGTGTACTCGTTCATCCCGTTGGTTCTGCCGAAATGGACTACTACACATTTGTCCGCGTTGAAGTCCATCTGCCACTTCTCCGCCCATTCCTGCATCCTATCTATGTCCTGCTGCAACTTTTGACATCCTTCCAGACCATCCACAACACCGCCGACCTTCGTGTCATCAGCGAACTTGCTAACCCATCCCTCCACTTCCTCATCCAGGTCATTTATGAAAATGACAAACAGCAAGGGTCCCAGAACAGATCCCTGGGGCACCCCACTGGTGACTGACCTCCATTCCGAAAAAGACCCATCCACAACCACTCTCTGCCTTCTGCAGGCAAGCCAGTTCTGGATCCACAAGGCCAAAGGCCCTTGAATCCCATGCCCTCTCACCTTCTCAGCCCATTGAGTCTGCACTGGCCACAGACCCACCCAGCCCCTATCCCCTTAACCCATGCATTGTGTACCCTATTAGGCCTCATGACACTAAGCGAGAATTTAGCATGGCCAATCCACCTAACTGGCACATCTTTGGAGTGTGAGAGGAAACCAGAACACCTGGAGGAAACCCATGCAGACATGAGGAGAATGTGCAAACTCCACACAGTCGTCCGAGGCCGGAATTGAACCCGGGTCTCTGTCACTGTGAGGCAGCAGTGGACAGGCAGTGGTCTAGGGGTATTATGGCTAGACTATTAATCCAGAAACTCAACAAATGTTCTGGAGACCTGGGTTCGAATCCCACAACAGCAGATGATGGAATTTGAATTCGATAAAAAATATCTGGAATTAAGAATTTACTGATGACCATGAAATCATTGTCGATTGTTGGGAAAACCCACCTGGTTCACTAATGCCCTTTAGGGAGGGAAATCTGCCTCCCTTACCCAGTCTGGCCTACGTGTGAACCCCAGAGACACAGCAATGTGTTTGACTCTCAGCTGCCCTCGAGTAACTCGGGACGGGTAATAAATGCTGACCCCCAGTGACACCCACGTCCCAGGAACGAATGGGTAATAAATGCTGACCCCCCCAGTGACACCCACGTCCCAGGAAAGAATGGGTAATAAATGCTGCCCCCCAGTGATGCCCACGTCTCAGGAACGAATGGGTAATAAATGCTGGCCCCCCAGTGACACCCACGTCCCAGGAACGAATGGGTAATAAATGCTGGGCCCCCAGTGACACCCACGTCCCAGGAACGAATGGGTAATAAATGCTGGGCCCCCAGTGACACCCACGTCCCAGGAACGAATGGGTAATAAATGCTGGCCCCCCAGTGACACCCACGTCCCAGGAACGAATGGGTAATAAATGCTGACCCCCAGTGACACCCACGTCCCAGGAACGAATGGGTAATAAATGCTGACCCCCAGTGACACCCACGTCCCAGGAACGAATGGGTAATAAATGCTGGGCCCCCAGTGACACCCACGTCCCAGGAACGAATGGGTAATAAATGCTGACCTCCCAGTGACACCCACGTCCCAGGAACGAATGGGTAATAAATGCTGACCCCCAGTGACACCCACGTCCCAGGAACGAATGGGTAATAAATGCTGACCCCCCAGTGACACCCACGCCCCAGGAACGAATGGGTAATAAATGCTGACCCCCCCAGTGACACCCACGTCCCAGGAACGAATGGGTAATAAATGCTGGGCCCCCAGTGACACCCACGTCCCAGGAACGAATGGGTAATAAATGCTGGGCCCCCCCAGTGACACCCACGTCCCAGGAACGAATGGGTAATAAATGCTGGGCCCCCAGTGACACCCACGTCCCAGGAACGAATGGGTAATAAATGCTGGGCCCCAGTGACACCCACGTCCCAGGAACGAATGGGTAATAAATGCTGGGCCCCCAGTGACACCCACGTCCCAGGAACGAATGGGTAATAAATGCTGACCCCCCAGTGACACCCACGTCCCAGGAACGAATGGGTAATAAATGCTGACCCCCCAGTGACACCCACGTCCCAGGAACGAATGGGTAATAAATGCTGGGCCCCCAGTGACACCCACGTCCCAGGAACGAATGGGTAATAAATGCTGACCCCCCCAGTGACACCCACGTCCCAGGAACGAATGGGTAATAAATGCTGACCCCCCAGTGACACCCACGTCCCAGGAACGAATGGGTAATAAATGCTGGGCCCCCAGTGACACCCACGTCCCAGGAACGAATGGGTAATAAATGCTGACCCCCCAGTGACACCCACGTCCCAGGAACGAATGGGTAATAAATGCTGACCCCCCAGTGACACCCACGTCCCAGGAACGAATGGGTAATAAATGCTGACCCCCCCAGTGACACCCACGTCCCAGGAACGAATGGGTAATAAATGCTGGGCCCCCCCAGTGACACCCACGTCCCAGGAACGAATGGGTAATAAATGCTGGGCCCCCCCAGTGACACCCACGTCCCAGGAACGAATGGGTAATAAATGCTGGGCCCCCCCAGTGACACCCACGTCCCAGGAACAAATGGGTAATAAATGCTGGGCCCCCAGTGACACCCACGTCCCAGGAACGAATGGGTAATAAATGCTGGGCCCCCCCAGTGACACCCACGTCCCAGGAACGAATGGGTAATAAATGCTGGGCCCCCAGTGACACCCACGTCCCAGGAACGAATGGGTAATAAATGCTGACCCCCCCAGTGACACCCACGTCCCAGGAACGAATGGGTAATAAATGCTGACCCCCCAGTGACACCCACGTCCCAGGAACGAATGGGTAATAAATGCTGGGCCCCCAGTGACACCCACGTCCCAGGAACGAATGGGTAATAAATGCTGGCCCCCCAGTGACACCCACGTCCCAGGAACGAATTAAAAAAAATAAATTGAAATTCTAAAATTAAGAAATTTTAATGAAATAAAGTTGTGATGAAGGGCCAGGTGATGTGTAATAATGGCAACATGTGAGAAGTGGTGGACCCTTCTATCATTCATCGCAGCCACATTGGTAACAAGTGTTGTATGAGGAATCTTGGCACAGACACAGTGAGTCTGAGTGTGAGACACACCAGGAAGAGTGAGAGTGACCCGCACACTGTATTCCAGGAGGCATAAGAACATAAGAAATAGGAGCAGGAGTAGGCCATCTGGCCCTTCGAGCCTGCCCCGCCATTCAATAAGATCATGGCTGATCTGTCGTGACTCAGCTCCACCTTCCCGCCCTCTCCCCATAACCCTTAATCCCTTCTCTTATCAAAAACCCATCAACCCGTTTCTTAAAAATATTTAGCGAGGCAGCCTCCACCACTTCAACGGGCAGAGAATTCCAGAGATTCACCACCCTTTGAGTGAAGAAGTTCCTCCTCAACTCCGTTCTAAACTGCCTCCCCTTTATCTTGAGGCTGTGCCCTCTAGTCCTACTGTCTTTTTTGAGCGGGAAGAGTCTCTCCACCTCTATCCTATCCATCCCATTCATCATCTTATACGTCTCAATGAGATCTCCCCTCATTCTTCTAAACTCTAACGAGTACAAGCCTAGTTTATTCAGCCTCTCCTCATAGCTCAATCCCCTCAACTCCGGTATCAGCCGAGTAAACCTCCTCTGCACTCCCTCCAGGGCCAAAACATCCTTGCGCAGGTGCGGCGCCCAAAACTGCACACAGTACTCCAGCTGCGGTCAGAGATTAATGATGTGAATCTGAGAGGTTGGACAGGAGGCTGTGACTGTGAGTCAGGCAGGTCAAGGAATCCTCGAGGAAGCATTGTTGGAGCCTCAGTCCCTGTCTCTGCCCAACAGGTTTGACCTTCTTGCTTCCCGTGTCAGAGAAAGCCCAGACAGCAAACTGATCCAGGGAGCTGTTCGAGTTGGGGGGGAGAAAAGGCAGTGGAGTTGGAATTGGGGATAGTATGTTCAGGGGAATGGACACCATTCTCTGAGTGTCTCAAAGGTTGTACCTGGTGCCAGGTTCAGGACATCTCTCCTGGGCTGGAGGAGGATTGATGTGAAGGGGAGAAGGACTCTGTGCTTGTGGTCGATGCAGGTTTCACTGACAGCAGGTAGGATGAAGAAGGCAGCTTGAGCAGTTAACATAGAACATTACAGCACAAACAGGCCCTTCGGCCCTCGAGTTGCGCCGATCACATCAACCCCACCAATCTATAGACCTATCTATAACCCCCAATCCCATTAAACCCCATATACTCATCCAGAAGTCTTTTAAAAGACCCCAGCGAGTTCGCCTCCACCACCGATGACGGCAGCCGATTCCATTCACTCACCACCCTCTGAGTGAAAAACTTACCCCTAACATCACCTCTGTACTTCCCTCCCCGCACCTTAAATCTGTGTCCTCTCGTAGCGACCATTTCAACCCGGGGAAATAGCCTCTGAGAGTCCACCCTATCTATTCCTCTCAACATTTTATAAACTTCTATCAGGTCACCTCTCAACCTTCGCCTCTCCAGGGAAAAGAGTCCCAGCTCCCTCAACCTATCTTCATAAGGCATGCCTCCCAGTCCAGGCAACATCCTTGTAAATCTCCTCTGTACCCTTTCAATAGCTTCTACGTCTTTCCTATAGTGAGGCGACAAGAACTGCGCACAGTACTCCAAATGAGGCCTGACGAGGGTCCTGTAAAGTTGCAGCATTACCTCCCGACTCCTAAACTCAATCCCTCGATTAATGAAGGCCAGTACACCATACGCCTTCTTGACCACCTCCTCCACCTGCGAGGCCGATTTAAGAGTCCTGTGGACCCGGACCCCAAGATCCTTCTGATCTTCAACGCTACTAAGACTCCTGCCCTTGATAGTTAGGCACTAACAGAATCTTCTGGATTCTTACCTCAACCATGTGCAGATTGGCGAAGGGTAATGTGAGAGTGATGAATGTGTGGCTCAAAGACTGGTGTAGGAGAAGCAGGTTTTAAATTGTGGGGCACCGGGGAAAGGTGGAGTGGGGGGGGGAGGTGCTGTACCACTGGGAAAGCCTATCGTAACCCTGCTGGGACCAGTGCTCCCACAGACCCTATAACTGGGGAAGCAGAGAGGGTTACACTAAATATAGTCAATCCTGTGGGGAAGGGTTCATCACCAGTAAAATTAGCCAAAGTTAAAGAAGATGCAGGTTTGTGATTCCTCTTAAGAAGTCTCACAACATAAGGTTAAAGTCCAAAAGGGTTATTTGGTATCACGAGCTTTCGGAGCCGCCACTCACCTGATGAAGGGGCAGTGCTCCAAAAGCTCGTGATCTTGTCGGTCTTCTTACCGTGTTCACCCCAGTCCAACACCAGCAACTCCACATCACATTAGCGAGGATTCTGAGAGACGACAGAAAGCAAGAACAGGTCACATGAAAGTCATGTTGCATTAAGGACTCGTACAAGAGGGAAATCGGATAATAAATGAACTTCTCAGCAGGTCTGGCAGCATCCGTAAGGAGAGAAAAGAGCTGACGTTTCCAGTCCAGATAACCCTTTGTCAAAGCTAAAAGGCATTGAAAGTGGGAGATATTCATACTGCAGGGGGAGGGAATGGAGGATGAGTCATAGCCACAGAAACAAGGGGAAAGGCTGCTAATGGCAGCCCATAGAGAGAATAAAGAATATGAATGGCCAAAGGGCAGAGAGCCTGAAATCAGAGGGTGAGCTGTGACAGATGGTGATGTGGGTGAGAGCAGTGACTGTCTTCCTGCCCAATTATCTCACCTAGATTTCAACTCAAATTCCACCCGCATGTCACCACCGGGATTACAGGTACCTCCAGGATTACAGGTAACTCTGGGACTACAGGTATCTCCAGGATTACAGGTAACTGGGACTACAGGTATCTCCAGGATTACAGGTAACTCTGGGATTACAGGTATCACCAGGATTACAGGTAACTCTGGGACTACAGGTATCACCAGGATTACAGGTAACTCTGGGACTACAGGTATCTCCAGGATTACAGGTAACTCTGGGACTACAGGTACCTCCAGGATTACAGGTAACTCTGGGACTACAGGTACCTCCAGGATTACAGGTAACTCTGGGACTACAGGTACCTCCAGGATTACAGGTAACTCTGGGACTACAGGTACCTCCAGGATTACAGGTAACTCTGGGACTACAGGTATCACCAGGATTACAGGTAACTCTGGGACTACAGGTACCTCCAGGATTACAGGTAACTGGGACTACAGGTACCTCCAGGATTACAGGTAACTGGCACTACAGGTACCTCCAGGATTACAGGTAACTCTGGGACTACAGGTACCTCCAGGATTACAGGTAACTCTGGGACTACAGGTATCACCAGGATTACAGGTAACTCTGGGACTACAGGTACTTCCAGGATTACAGGTAACTCTGGGACTACAGGTATCACCAGGATTACAGGTAACTCTGGGACTACAGGTACCTCCAGGATTACAGGTAACTCTGGGACTACAGGTATCACCAGGATTACAGGTAACTCTGGGACTACAGGTACCTCCAGGATTACAGGTAACTCTGGGACTACAGGTATCACCAGGATTACAGGTAACTCTGGGACTACAGGTATCACCAGGATTACAGGTAACTCTGGGACTACAGGTATCACCAGGATTACAGGTAACTCTGGGACTACAGGTACCTCCAGGATTACAGGTAACTTTGGGACTACAGGTACCTCCAGGATTACAGGTAACTCTGGGACTACAGGTATCACCAGGATTACAGGTAACTCTGGGACTACAGGTACCTCCAGGATTACAGGTAACTCTGGGATTACAGGTATCACCAGGATTACAGGTAACTCTGGGACTACAGGTATCACCAGGATTACAGGTAACTCTGGGACTACAGGTATCACCAGGAATACAGGTAACTCTGGGACTACAGGTATCACCAGGATTACAGGTAACTCTGGGACTACAGGTATCACCAGGAATACAGGTAACTCTGGGACTACAGGTATCACCAGGAATACAGGTAACTCTGGGACTACAGGTATCACCAGGAATACAGGTAACTCTGGGACTACAGGTACCTCCAGGATTACAGGTAACTCTGGGACTACAGGTATCACCAGGATTACAGGTAACTCTGGGACTACAGGTACCTCCAGGATTACAGGTAACTTTGGGACTACAGGTACCTCCAGGATTACAGGTAACTTTGGGACTACAGGTACCTCCAGGATTACAGGTAACTCTGGGACTACAGGTATCACCAGGATTACAGGTAACTCTGGGACTACAGGTACCTCCAGGATTACAGGTAACTCTGGGACTACAGGTACCTCCAGGATTACAGGTAACTCTGGGACTACAGGTATCACCAGGATTACAGGTAACTCTGGGACTACAGGTATCACCAGGATTACAGGTAACTCTGGGACTACAGGTATCACCAGGATTACAGGTAACTCTGGGACTACAGGTATCACCAGGATTACAGGTAACTCTGGGACTACAGGTACCTCCAGGATTACAGGTAACTCTGGGACTACAGGTACCTCCAGGATTACAGGTAACTTTGGGACTACAGGTACCTCCAGGATTACAGGTAACTTTGGGACTACAGGTACCTCCAGGATTACAGGTAACTCTGGGACTACAGGTACCTCCAGGATTACAGGTAACTCTGGGACTACAGGTACCTCCAGGATTACAGGTAACTCTGGGACTACAGGGACCTCCAGGATTACAGGTAACTGGGACTACAGGTACCTCCAGGATTACAGGTAACTGGGACTACAGGTACCTCCAGGATTACAGGTAACTCTGGGACTACAGGTATCACCAGGATTACAGGTAACTGGGACTACAGGTACCTCCAGGATTACAGGTAACTCTGGGACTACAGGTACCTCCAGTATTACAGGTAACTCTGGGACTACAGGTATCACCAGGATTACAGGTAACTCTGGGACTACAGGTACCTCCAGTATTACAGGTAACTCTGGGACTACAGGTATCACCAGGATTACAGGTAACTCTGGGACTACAGGTACCTCCAGGATTACAGGTAACTCTGGGACTACAGGTACCTCCAGTATTACAGGTAACTCTGGGACTACAGGTATCACCAGGATTACAGGTAACTCTGGGACTACAGGTATCTCCAGGATTACAGGTAACTCTGGGATTACAGGTACCTCCTCCAGGATTACAGGTAACTTTGGGACTACAGGTACCTCCAGGATTACAGCTATCTCTAGAATCGCAGGTGTCTCTGGGATTACAGGTACATTCCTGAAAGTTGGCACCCAGGTTGATAAGGTTGTTAAGAAGGCGTACGGTGTGTTAGCTTTTATTGGTAGAGGGATTGAATTTCGGAGCCGTGAGGTCATGTTACACCTGTACAAAACTCTGGTGCGGCCGCACTTGGAGTATTGCGTACAGTTCTGGTCGCCGCATTATAAGAAAGATATGGAGGCATTGGAAAGGGTGCAGAGGAGGTTTACCAGGATGTTGCCTGGTATGGTGGGAAGGTCTTATGAGGAAAGGCTGAGGGACTTGAGGTTATTTTCGTTGGAGAGAAGAAGGTTACGAGGTGACCTAATTGAGGCACACAAGATGATCAGAGGATTGGATAGGGTGGACAGTGAGAGCCTTTTACCTCAGATGGTGATGGCTAACACAAGGGGACATAGCTTTAAATTAAGGGGTGGTAATTATAGGACGGATGTCAGAGGTAGGTTCTTTACTCAGAGGGTAGTAAGGGCGTGGAATGCCCTGCCTGCAGCAGTTGTGGACTCGCCAACTTTAAGGGCATTCAAATGGTCAGTGGATAGGCATATGGATAACATTGGAATAGTTTAGCTTAGAGGGTCATTAGATTGGTTCCACTGGTCGGCACAACATCGAGGGCCGAAGGGCCTGTACTGCGCTGGAATGTTCTATGTTTCTACAGGATTACAGCTACCTCTAGGATTACAGGTGTCTCCGGGATTACAGGTGACTCTGGGATTACAAATATCTTCAGGATTACAGGTATTTCAAGGATGACAGGTATTTCCAGGATTACAGGTATCTCCATGATTACAGGTATCTCCATGATTACAGGTATCTCCATGAGTACAGGTATCTCCAGGATTACAGGTATCTCCATGATTACAGGTATCTCCAGGATTACAGGTATCTCCAGGACTATAGGTATCTCCAGGATTACAGGTATCTCCAGGATTACAGGTATCTCCAGGATTACAGGTATCTCCATGAGTACAGGTATCTCCAGGATTACAGGTATCTCCAGGATTACTGCTACCTCCAGGACTACAGGTATCTCCAGGACTACAGGTATCTCCAGGACTACAGGTATCTCCAGGATTTCAGGTATCTCCATGAGTACAGGTATCTCCAGGATTACAGGTATCTCCAGGATTACTGCTACCTCCAGGACTACAGGTATCTCCAGGATTACAGGTATCTCCATGAGTACAGGTATCTCCAGGATTACAGGTATCTCCAGGATTACAGGTATCTCCAGGATTACAGGTATCTCCATGAGTACAGGTATCTCCATGATTACAGGTATCTCCAGGATTACTGCTACCTCCAGGATTACAGGTATCTCCAGGATTACAGGTATCTCCATGAGTACAGGTATCTCCAGGATTACAGGTATCTCCAGGATTACAGTATCTCCAGGATTACAGGTATCTCCAGGATTACAGGTATCTCCAGGATTACAGGTATCTCCAGGATTACTGCTATCCAGGATTACAGTATCTCCAGGATTACAGGTATCTCCATGAGTACAGGTATCTCCAGGATTACAGTATCTCCATGATTACAGGTATCTCCAGGATTACAGGTATCTCCAGGATTACAGTATCTCCAGTATTACAGCTATCTCCAGGATTACAGATATCTCCAGGATTACAGGTATCTCCAGGATTACAGTATCTCCAGGATTACAGGTATCTCCAGGATTACAGGTATCTCCAGGATTACAGGTATCTCCAGGATTACTGCTATCCAGGATTACACCTACCTGCAGGATTACAGATGTCTCCAGCATTACAGGAATTTCCAGAATTACAGACATCTCCTGGATTACGGGCATCTCCAGGGTTACAGGTATCTCTGGAATTACAGATACATAGAGTCATAGAGGTTTACATCCTGGAAACAGGCCCTTCAGCCCAACCTGTCCATGCTGCTCTTTATTTAAACCCCTAAACTAATCCCAATTGCCCACATTTGGCCCATATCCCTTTATACTCATTTTACCAATGTAACTGTCTGAATGCTTTTTAAAAGACAAAATTGTACCCACCTCAGGCAGCTTGTTCCAGACACTCACCACTCTCTGTGTGAAAATATTGTCCCTCTGGACACTTCTGTATCTCTCCCCTCTCACTTTACCCCTATGCCCTCAAGTTTTAGACTCCTATTGACTATCTCGCTGATCTGTGCCCCTCATTATTTTATAGATCTCTATAAGATCACCCTTCAGCCTCCTACACTCCAGAGAAAAAGTCCCAGTCTATCCAGCCTCTCCTTATAACTCTGCACTCTTTCTAGTTTAATAATATTCTTTCTATAATTCTGGAAATAGCTGTAATCCTCCAGGAATACAGGTACCTCCAGGATTACAGACACCTCCATGATTACAGATATTTCCTAGATTACAGGTATCTCCATGATTACAGTACCTCCAGGATTACAGACACCTCCATGATTACAGATATTTCCTAGATTACAGGTATCTCCATGATTACAGGTATCTCCAGGATTACAGGTATCTCCATGATTACAGTATCTCCAGGATTACAGATATCTCCAGGATTACAGGTATCTCCAGGATTACAGATATCTCCAGGATTACAGTATCTCCAGGATTACAGGTATCTCCAGGATTACAGATATCTCCAGGATTACAGATATCTCCAGGATTACAGTATCTCCAGGATTACAGGTATCTCCAGGATTACAGTATCTCCAGGATTACAGTATCTCTAGGATTACAGGTATCTCCAGGATTACAGATATCTCCAGGATTACAGATATCTCCAGAATTACAGTATCTCCAGGATTACAGGTATCTCCAGGATTACAGTATCTCCAGGATTACAGGTATCTCCAGGATTACAGTATCTCCAGGATTACAGGTATCTCCAGGATTACAGTATCTCCAGGATTACAGGTATCTCCAGGATTACAGATATCTCCATGATTACAGGTATCTCCAGGATTACAGATATCTCCAGGATTACAGTATCTCCAGGATTACAGGTATCTCCAGGATTACAGATATCTCCAGAATTATAGTATCTCCAGGATTACATTATCTCCAGGATTACAGGTATCTCCAGGATTACAGTATCTCCAGGACTACAGGTATCTCCAGGATTACAGATATCTCCAGAATTACAGTATCTCCAGGATTACAGGTATCTCCAGGATTACAGTATCTCCAGGATTACAGTATCTCCAGGATTACAGGTATCTCCAGGATTACAGTATCTCCAGGATTACAGGTATCTCCAGGATTACAGTATCTCCAGGATTACAGATATCTCCAGGATTACAGTATCTCCAGGATTACAGGTATCTCCAGGATTACAGTATCTCCAGGACTACAGGTATCTCCAGGATTACAGATATCTCCAGAATTACAGTATCTCCAGGATTACAGGTATCTCCAGGATTACAGTATCTCCAGGATTACAGTATCTCCAGGATTACAGTATCTCCAGGATTACAGGTATCTCCCGGATTACAGTATCTCCAGGATTACAGGTATCTCCAGGATTACAGATATCTCCAGGATTACAGTATCTCCAGGATTACAGGTATCTCCAGGATTACAGATATCTCCATGATTACAGGTATCTCCAGGATTACAGATATCTCCAGAATTACAGTATCTCCAGGATTACAGGTATCTCCATGATTACAGGTATCTCCAGGATTACAGTATCTCCAGGATTACAGGTATCTCCAGGATTACAGATATCTCCAGGATTACAGATATCTCCAGGATTACAGTATCTCCAGGATTACAGGTATCTCCATGATTACAGGTATCTCCAGGATTACAGGTATCTCCAGGATTACAGTATCTCCATGAGTACAGGTATCTCCAGGATTACAGGTATCTCCAGGATTACAGGTATCTCCATGATTACAGGTATCTCCAGGATTACAGTATCTCCAGGATTACAGGTATCTCCAGGATTACAGTATCTCCAGGATTACAGTATCTCCAGGACTACAGGTATCTCCAGGATTACAGTATCTCCAGGATTTCAGGTATCTCCAGGATTACAGTATCTCCAGGATTACAGGTATCTCCAGGATTACAGTATCTCCAGTATTACAGCTATCTCCAGGATTACAGATATCTCCAGGATTACAGATATCTCCAGGATTACAGGTATTTCCAGGATTACAGGTATCTCCATGATTACAGGTATCTCCAGGACTACAGGTATCTCCAGGATTACAGATATCTCCAGGATTACTGCTACCTCCAGGATTACAGGTATCTCCAGGATTACTGCTACCTCCAGGATTACAGATATCTCCAGGATTACAGGTATCTCCAGGATTACAGGTATCTCCAGGATTACAGGTATCTCCAGGATTACAGATATCTCCAGGATTACAGTATCTCCAGGATTACAGTATCTCCAGGATTACAGGTATCTCCAGGATTACAGTATCTCCAGTATTACAGCTACCTCCAGGATTACAGTATCTCCAGGATTACAGGTATCTCCAGGATTACAGGTATCTCCAGGATTACACTACCTCCAGCATTACAGGTATCTGAAGGATTACAGGTATCTCCAGGATTACAGCTACCTCCAGGATTACAGGTATCTCCAGGATTACAGCTACCTCCAGCATTACAGGTATCTGAAGGATTACAGGTATCTCCAGGATTACAGCTACCTCCAGCATTACAGGTATCTGAAGGATTACAGGTCTCTCTGGCTGCATCCTGACAGCCACACTCAGTGCCATCTTCATGATAGGAAGAAACTTGATATCTCTCTCTCCACCAACACGGCCTTTCTCTCTCTCAGAGCTCTCCCTGTCCCCCGTTGCATTTCATCCTCCACATCCTTCAACATCTTAACAAAAACCTTTTCTGTTTCACGTAGATGTAAAGGAATGCAAGCTTCAATAATTTATCAGCACCACTGCCCATCCCAGGCCCTTCACCTGTCTCTCAAACACCACCCTTCCCGCATGCTCTTTCTGGATTTTCAGAAGGCGTTTGACAAGGTACCTCACAAGAGGTTATTGCAGAAGGTCAGGGGACATGGAGTTGGGGGTAGGGTGTTAGCGTGGATAGAGGATTGGTTGTCAAATAGGAGGCAGAGAGTGGGGGTCAATGGATGCTATTCGGATTGGTGGTTGGTGACTAGTGGGGTGCCCCAGGGGTCGGTGCTGGGGCCTCAGCTATTTACCATTTATATAGATGATCTGGAGGAGGGAACCGAGTGCAGGGCGTCGAAATTTGCTGATGACACCAAGATTGGGGGAAAGGCAAATTGTGCGGAGGGTGTGGAGAGTCTGCAGAAGGATCTAGATAGGCTGGGCGAATGGGCCAGGAACTGGCAAATGGAATTTAATGTGGGCAAGTGTGAGGTGGTCCACTTTGGAAGGAAGAATGGTAGGAAGGACTATTACTTACGGGGCAAAAAACTGCAGCAGGCGACGGTGCAGAGGGACCTCGGGGTCCTTGTGCATGAGTCGCAAAAACCCAGCTTGCAGGTGCAGCAGGTGGTCAGGAAGGCGAATGGGATGCTGGCCTTCATAGCGAAGGGGATTGAATATAAAAGTAGGGAGGTCTTGCTGCAGCTGTATAGGGCATTGGTGAGGCCGCAGCTGGAGTACTGTGTGCAGTTTTGGGCGCTGTACTTACTCAAGGATATTTTGGCCTTGGAGGGAGTGCAGAGGAGGTTTACTAGGCTGATACCGGAGTTGAGGGGGTTGAGCTATGAGGAGAGGCTGAATAAACTAGGCTTGTACTCGTTAGAGTTTAGAAGAATGAGGGGAGATCTCATTGAGACATATAAGATGATGAATGGGATGGATAGGATAGAGGTGGAGAGACTCTTCCCGCTCAGAATGGACAGTAGGACTAGGGGGCACAGCCTCAAGATAAAGAGGAGGCGGTTTAGAACAGAGTTGAGGAGGAACTTCTTCACTCAAAGGGTGGTGAATCTCTGGAATTCTCTGCCCGTTGAAGTGGTGGAGGCTGCCTCGCTAAATATTTTTAAGAAACGGGTTGATGGGTTTTTGATAAGAGAAGGGATTAAGGGTTATGGGGAGAGGGCGGGAAGGTGGAACTGAGCCACGACAGATCAGCCATGATCTTATTGAATGGCGGGGCAGGCTCGAAGGGCCAGATGGCCTACTCCTGCTCCTATTTCTTATGTTCTTATGTTCTTATACCCTCTGACCTTCTCCTCTCTGAGGCTGTTGTCAGCTTTGTGCCTTTACGTCCCCACCTTCTGGAATTCCAGGCCTGACATTGATGTTGAAGTCTCTCGTCGCACTTTGTCTCCGTGTCCCGGTTCCACAGATCCTTTCACACGCCTCAAACATTCTGTCTCCAAGTGGACACCTCCAAATGGACAATTACCTGCAAAGAACAAAGAACAACACAGCAGGGGAAACAGGCCCTTCGGCCCAAGGAGCCAGCGCCACCATTTTAACATTGTGAGTCCCCTCTCCATGCATGACCCATGTCTACGCTTATGGCACTCCACATTGGAAACCAGATTGAGGGGAGACTAATTTAGGGACAATTTGTTACACCAATCAGCCTAACAGCACATCTTTGGGATGTGGGAGGAAACGGAGCACCTGGAGAAAACCCACGCAAGCACGGGGAGAATGTGCAAACCCCCACAGACACAGGCCCAAATCCATGTGTCTGCACAGCAAACAGTGATAGTCACTGAGCTGTCATGTTGCCCAACATCTGGTCCAGTTTAAGCACACACTAACGACGCGAAGTACTAGGCTATTCTCAAATCAACCAAGATCAGCCCTTGTACGACCCATCGCGAGTGTGCCCCTTGTTGGATAACAAGGTGGAGTGAAGCACCAGTGGATTAAAAGAGAAAGACATCAGTATCATCCACATCCTTATACACACATTCAAGGGAATCCCCAGGTGAAACAAGTGAGCCAGAAAATATGTTGGAAGGTCCATAGGAATCAATTGATTCCCAGAGACGTCCCAAGGCTCCTGAACCTTATTTAAAACAGTCTCCTGTATCCCTCCATCTCCATCCCACTCATGGGCCTATCTAAGTATCTCTTAAACAACTCCAGCATGCCTGCCTCCACCACCCTACTTGGCAGAGCATTCTATACCCCCACTACCCTCTGTGTGAAAAACCTCCTTCTGACATCTGAATTATACCACACCCCCCCTCACCCGAAGCCCGTGGCCCCTCGTAATGTGCGTTTGCAACCTAGGAAAAAGCTTACCTCTGTTCACTCTATCTGTACCTTTCATAATCTTATAAACCTCTATTAGATCTCCCCTCATTCTCCGTCTTTCTAAGGAAAACAACCCCAATTTGTTCAACCTTTCCTCATAACCCAGTCCTTCCATACCAGGCAACATCCTGGTAAACCTCCTCTGCACTCTCTCCAGAGTCTCCACGTCCTTCCGGTAGTACGGCGACCAGAACTGGACGCAGTACTCTAAATGCAGCCTAACCAATGTTCTATACAACTGCAACATTAGATGCCACCTTTTATACTCTATATCCCTCCCTATAAAGGCAAGCATACCATAAGCCTTCTTCGCCACCTTCTCCACCTGTACTGCCACCTTCAAAGACTTGTGCACTTGCACCCCCAGGTCCCTCTGCATTTTTATACTCTTAATAGGTCTATCCTTTATCATATAACTCCCCCCTACATTATTCCTTCCAAAATACATCACCTCACATTTATCCGGATTAAACTTCATTTGCCACCTATCTACCCAATCAACCAGCCTATCAATATCCCGTTGTATTGCCAGACACTGCTCCTCACTGCCCGCCAATCCAGCCATCTTAGTGTCATCTGCAAATTTGCTGATCATACCACTTAGTCCCTCTTCCAAATCATTTATATACGCTACAAAGAGAAGAGGTCCCAGTACCGAGCCCTGCGGCACACAACTAGTGACAGACCTCCAGCTAGAAAAAGACCCCTCCACAACTACTCTTTGACTCCTCTTTGCAAGCCAGTTCTCTACCCATCTAGATATCTGACCACATATCCCATGAGCCTTAACCTTTTCTATCAGCCTACCGTGAGGGACCTTGTCAAACACCTTACTGAAATCCATATAGACAACATCAACGGCTTGTCCTTCGTCAACCGTTTTTGTCACCTCCTCAAAAAATTCTACCAGATTCGTAAGGCAAGACTCTAAATTCGTATACATCCTATCTCTAAGAATCCTTTCCAACAACTTCCCTACCACTAACGTTAAACTCACCGGCCTATAATTACCCGAGTTATCCCTACTACCCTTTTTAAACAACGGTACCACGTTTGCTATCCTCCGGTCTTCTGGGGCATCACCTGTGTCCAAAGAAGAGACAAAGACATTTTCATTGCAAACCCTCAGTGGGACATTGGCTGTCTCAGTTTTTCTACCCACTACCCCCCCCTGCCCCCAGCCCGCACCCTTGTCCCCATCTGCCCCAACCTGATCCATTCTAACCTCGCTCCTTCCAAACTTTCCACCTTTTGCTCCCTCAGGTCCAACTCTGACATTGTTACCAGCGATGTACCACAGGGCTCAGTGCTGGGTTCTCTGCTATTTGTGATTTTATCAATGACTTGGAAGAGAGGGCTGAAGGGTGGGTTAGTCAATTTGCTGATGACACCAAGATTGGTAGAATAGTGGATGAGGTGGAGGGCTCTTGTAGGATGCAAAGAGACATTGATAGGATGCAGAGCTGGGCAGAAAAGTGGCAGATGGAGTTTAACCCTGATAAGTGTGAGGTGATTCATTTTGCTAGGACAAACTTGAATGTGGATTACAGGGTCAACAGCAGGGTTCTGAGGAATGTGGAGGAACAGAGAGATCTTGGGGTTCATATCCACAGATCTGTGAAGGTTGCCACTCAAGTGGATAGAGCCGTGAAGAAGGCTGATAGTGTGTGAGCGTTTATTAATAGGGGTTTGAGTTTAAGAGTCGTGGGGTTATGCTGCATCTATACCGGACCTTGGTGAGACCACATTTGGAATATTGTGTTCAGTTCTGGTCACCTCACTATAAGAAGGATGTGGAAGCATTGGAGAGAGTGCAGAGGAGATTTACCAGGATGCTGCCTGGTTTGGAGGGTAGGTCTTATGAGGAAAGGTTGAGGGAGCTGGGGCTTTTCCCTTTGGAGAGGAGGAGGATGAGAGGTGACTTAATAGAGGTTTATAAGATGATGAGGGGGATAGAGTGGACGTGCAGAGACTATTTCCTCAGGTGGATGTAGCTGTTACTAGGGGGCATAACTATAAGGTTCATTCATGGTGGGAGATATAGGAGGGATGTCCGAGGTAGATTCTTCACTCAGAGTGTGACTGGAGTGTGGAATGCACTGCCTGCTGTGATAGTGGAGTCGGACACTTTAGGAACTTTCAAGCGGTTATTGGATAGGCACATGGAGCACACCAGAATGATAGGGAGTGGGATAGCTTGATCTTGGGATTGGACATAGCTCGGCACAACATGGAGCTGCATTGTGCTGTACTGGTCTATGTTCTAAACCTGCCAACAAAGAAGATGTGTACTGTCTCCCTACCCCCTACAGGCCAACCACCAACTCTTAGATACACCCTCCAAACCACCACTGAACATTAAACCATTATCTCCAACACTGTCACCAACCTCATTTCCTCTGGGTGCCTTCTCCACACAGCTTCCAACCTCATCGTCTCCCAACCCGAGACAGCTGGCTTCGCTCTCCTTCTCAGAATCCACAGAAAGGACTGTCCTGATAGGCCCATTGTGTCAGCGTGTTCCTGCCCCACTCAACTTATTTCCTCTTAGCTTGACTCCATCTTCACTCCCCTGGTCCATTCCCTCCACACCCACATCTGGGATTCCTCTTGCGTTATATTGACAGCTTCCAGTTCCCAGGCCCTAACCTCCTCCTATTTCCCATGGATATATAACCTCTCTACACCTCCATCCCACACCAGGACAGCCTAAGAGATCTTTGCTTCTTCCTTGGAAAGAGGCCTGAACAATTCCCATCCACCGTCACTCTCCTCCGCCTGACTGAACTTGTTCTCTCTCTCAACAATTTCTTCGTTAACTCATTCCACTTTCTCCAGATCAAAGGAGTAGCAATGGGTATCTGAGCTATGCTTGGTTTTTTTATCGGGTGTGAGGAATATTTCTTGTTTCAGGTCTCTCTCTCTCTCTCTGTCTCTCTCTCTCTGTCCCCCCCCGCTCTCTCTCTCTCTCTCTCTCTGTCTCTCTCTCTCTCTCTCTGTCTCTCTCTCTCTCTCTCTCTCTCTGTCTCTCTCTCTCTCTGTCCCCCCCCCTCTCTCTCTCTCTCTGCCCCCCCCCCACTCTCTCTCTCTCTCTCTGTCCCCCCTCCGCTCTCTCTCTCTCTCTCTGTCCCCCCTCCGCTCTCTCTCTCTCTCTCTGTCTCTCTCTCTGTCTCTCTCTCTCTCTCTCTCTCTCTCTGTCCCCCCCCCCTCTCTCTCTCTCTCTGCCCCCCCCCACTCTCTCTCTCTCTCTCTGTCCCCCCTCCGCTCTCTCTCTCTCTCTCTGTCCCCCCTCCGCTCTCTCTCTCTCTGTCCCCCTCCCCTCTCTCTCTCTCTGTCCCCCCCCTCTCTCTCTCTCTGTCCCCCCCCCCTCTCTCTCTCTCTCTGTCCCCCCCCGCTCTCTCTCTCTCTCTCTCTGTCCCCCCTCCGCTCTCTCTCTCTCTCTCTCTCTGTCCCCTCTCCGCTCTCTCTCTCTCTCTCTCTCTCTGTCCCCTCTCTGCTCTCTCTCTCTCTCTCTCTCTCTGTCCCCTCTCCGCTCTCTCTCTCTCTCTCTCTCTGTCCCCCCTCCGCTCTCTCTCTCTCTCTCTCTGTCCCCCCCCCCTCTCTCTCTCTCTGTCCCCCCCCGCTCTCTCTCTCTCTCTCTCTCTCTGTCCCCCCTCCGCTCTCTCTCTCTCTCTCTCTCTGTCCCCTCTCCGCTCTCTCTCTCTCTCTCTCTCTGTCCCCCCCTCCGCTCTCTCTCTCTCTCTCTCTCTGTCCCCTCTCCTCTCTCTCTCTCTCTCTCTCTCTCTGTCCCCCCTCCGCTCTCTCTCTCTCTCTCTCTCTGTCTCCCCTCCGCTCTCTCTCTCTCTCTCTGTCCCCTCTCCTCTCTCTCTCTCTCTCTCTCTCTGTCCCCCCTCCGCTCTCTCTCTCTCTGTCCCCTCTCCGCTCTCTCTCTCTCTCTGTCCCCCCTCCGCTCTCTCTCTCTCTCTCTCTCTGTCCCCCCTCCGCTCTCTCTCTCTCTCTCTCTCTGTCTCTCTCTCTCTCTCTCTGTCCCCCCTCCGCTCTCTCTCTCTCTCTCTGTCCCCCCTCCCCTCTCTCTCTCTCTGTCCCCCCTCCCCTCTCTCTCTCTCTGTCCCCCCTCTTGTTTCAGGTCTACCCTGGGTCCTCTCCCACAACTCCTTCACCATCGATGACCATCTCGGTGCTGTTTCAGGTTCTCACGCTCGGTCCATCTCAGACACTTCCCTTCCCTTCCTTGACCATTGTCTCCATTTCCAGCAATAGATTATCTACCAATATCCATTACAAATCCACTGACTATCACAGCTATCTGGACTACAGCTCTTCACACTCTACATCCTGTATGGACTCCATCCCTTTCTCTCAGCTCCTTCGCCTCTGTCACATTTGTTCCAATGATGCCACTTTCCAAAGTTGTGCTTCTAATATGTGCTCCTTTTCCCTCAACCATGGATTCCCATCTACATTCGGTGACAGGGCCCTTAATAGCGTGCGGTCCATCTCCCGCACCACGACCCTCACCCCCTCCCTCTCTCCCTCAACAAGGATAAAGTCCCCCTTGCTCTCACATTTCACCCCACCAGCCTCCACATGCAAAACATAATCCTTTCCCAATTTCGCCAACTCTATCACCACCAAACACATCTTCCCTTCATTCCCTCTGTCAGCATTCCGCAGAGACATTCCCTCCGGAATAACCTAGTCCACTCCTCCACTATGCCCAACACATCTCCCATCACTCATGGCACCTTCCCATGCAATCACAGAAGGTGTAATACCTGTCCTTTTACCGCTTCTTTTCTTACCATCCAAGGTCCAAAACATTCTTTCCAGGTTGAGCAGTGTTACACTTGCACCTCTTTCAATTTGGTCTATTGCAATCACTGCTCCCAATGTGGTCTCTATATTGGAGAGACCAAGCGTCGCCGAGATAATTGCATTGCTGAGCACCTTCAGTCTGAGCACAATCAGGAGCCGGACCTTCCGGTTGTTTGCCATTTTAACACACGATCCTGCTCCCATGGTCACGTGTCTGTCCTTGACCTGCTGCAATGTTCCAGTGAACACAAACTGGAGGAACAGCATCTCATCAGAAACCAGGGGAAAGGCTGTTAATGGCAGTCCACAGAGAGAATAAAGGGTGTGAATGACCAAACAGCAGAGAAACTGCAAGCTGTGACAGATGGAGGTGTTGGGAGCGGTGGAGGGCGTGGGCAGGAGGATGGGTGTAGAATGTAGAAATTGGATCAGCAAATTTGCTGATGATACAGAGATTGGAGGTGTAGTGGACAGTGAGGAAGGTTTTCAAAGCTTGCAGAGGGAAAAATGGGCTGAAAAATGGCAAATGGAATTTAATGCAGAGAACTGTGAGATATTGTTCTATGAGGTAACTGTGCTGTAGTGTTCTATGTTCTATGTTCTATGTTCTGTGAGGTAACTGTGCTGTAGTGTTCTATGTTCTATGTTCTATGTTCTGTGAGGTAACTGTGCTGTAGTGTTCTATGTTCTATGTTCTGTGAGGTAACTGTGCTGTAGTGTTCTATGTTCTATGTTCTGTGAGGTAACTGTGCTGTAGTGTTCTATGTTCTATGTTCTGTGAGGTAACTGTGCTGTAGTGTTCTATGTTCTATGTTCTGTGAGGTAACTGTGCTGTAGTGTTCTATGTTCTATGTTCTATGTTCTGTGAGGTAATTGTGCTGTAGTGTTCTATGTTCTATGTTCTATGTTCTGTGAGGTAACTGTGCTGTAGTGTTCTATGTTCTATGTTCTATGTTCTGTGAGGTAACTGTGCTGTAGTGTTCTATGTTCTATGTTCTGTGAGGTAACTGTGCTGTAGTGTTCTATGTTCTATGTTCTATGTTCTGTGAGGTAACTGTGCTGTAGTGTTCTATGTTCTATGTTCTGTGAGGTAACTGTGCTGTAGTGTTCTATGTTCTATGTTCTATGTTCTGTGAGGTAACTGTGCTGTAGTGTTCTATGTTCTATGTTCTATGTTCTGTGAGATAACTGTGCTGTAGTGTTCTATGTTCTATGTTCTATGTTCTGTGAGGTAACTGTGCTGTAGTGTTCTATGTTCTATGTTCTGTGAGGTAACTGTGCTGTAGTGTTCTATGTTCTATGTTCTATGTTCTGTGAGGTAACTGTGCTGTAGTGTTCTATGTTCTATGTTCTATGTTCTGTGAGGTAACTGTGCTGTAGTGTTCTATGTTCTATGTTCTATGTTCTGTGAGGTAACTGTGCTGTAGTGTTCTATGTTCTATGTTCTATGTTCTGTGAGGTAACTGTGCTGTAGTGTTCTATGTTCTATGTTCTGTGAGGTAACTGTGCTGTAGTGTTCTATGTTCTATGTTCTATGTTCTGTGAGGTAACTGTGCTGTAGTGTTCTATGTTCTATGTTCTATGTTCTGTGAGGTAACTGTGCTGTAGTGTTCTATGTTCTATGTTCTGTGAGGTAACTGTGCTGTAGTGTTCTATGTTCTATGTTCTGTGAGGTAACTGTGCTGTAGTGTTCTATGTTCTATGTTCTATTGCACTTTGGAAGGACAAACCAAGGTAGAACGTACAGGGTAAATGGTGGGACTCTGAAGACTGCAGTTGAACAGCGGGATCTGGGAATATAGGTACAGAATTCCTTAAAAGTGACATCGCAGGTGAATAGGGTCGTAAAGAATGCTTTTGGTACATTGGCCTTTATAAATCGGAGTATCGAGTATAAAAGTTGGAGTGTTATGGTGAGGTTATATAAGGCATTGGTGAGGCTGAATTTAGAGTATTGTGTACAGTTTTGGTCACCTAGTTACAGGAAGGGTGTAAATAAGGTTGAAAGAGTGCAGAGAAGGTTCACAAGGATGTTCCTGGGACTTGAGAAGCTGAGTTACAGAGAGAGATTGAATAGGTGAGGTTTACTCGGCTGATACCGGAGTTGAGGGGATTGAGCTATGAGGAGAGGCTGAATAAACTAGGCTTGTACTCGTTAGAGTTTAGAAGAATGAGGGGAGATCTCATTGAGACGTATAAGATGATGAATGGGATGGATAGGATAGAGGTGGAGAGACTCTTCCCGCTCAAAAAAGACAGTAGGACTAGGGGGCACAGCCTCAAGATAAAGGGGGGGCGTTTTAGAACAGAGTTGAGGAGGAACTTCTTCACTCAAAGGGTGGTGAATCTCTGGAATTCTCTGCCCGTTGAGGTGGTGGAGGCTGCCTCGCTAAATATTTTTAAGAAACGGGTTGATGGGTTTTTGATAAGAGAAGGGATTAAGGGTTATGGGGAGAGGGCGGGAAGGTGGAGCTGAGTCACGACAGATCAGCCATGATCTTATTGAATGGCGGGGCAGGCTCGAAGGGCCAGATGGCCTACTCCTGCTCCTATTTCTTATGTTCTTATGTTCTTATGTTAGGACTTTATTCCCTGGAGCGTAGAAGAATGAGGGGAGATTTGATAGAGGTGTAAAAAAGGTGTATAAGATTTTGATGGGTATAGATAGAGTGAATGCAAGCAGGCTTTTTCCTCTGAGGCTAGGGGAGAAAAAAACTAGAGGGCATGGGTTAAGGGTGAAAGGAGAAAAGTTTAAAGGGAATATTAGGGGGGCTTCTTCAATCAGAGAGTGGTGGGAATGTGGAATGAGCTGCCAGATAAAGTGGTAAATGTGGGGTCACTTTTAACACTTAAGAAAAACTTGGACAGGTACATGGATGAGAGGGATATGGTCCAAGTGTAGGTCAGTGGGACTAGGCAAAAAATGGTTCAGCACAAACAAGAAGGGCCAAAAGGCCTGTTTGTGAGCTGTAATTTTCTATGGTTCTATAGTAAAAGGGGAAGCGGGGAACAAAAGGTAAGGGAAGGGGGATAAAGTAGAGGGAAAGTGTAGGAGCGAGGAAAAATGAAGAAAGACCATTTAAAAAAAAGATAGAGAACAGTAAAAGGTTAAATAAAATAGAATGAAGACAAAGGGGACAAGGTCATGTAAAGTTGTAGAATTTGATGATGAACTCAGAAGGCTGTAATGTGCTTACCAGGAAGATGTGCGGGTTAGGTTCATTGGCTATGCTAAAATTGCCCCTTAGTGTCCAGGGATGTGTAGGTTAGAGGGATTAGCAGGTAAATGTGTAGGGATATGGGGATAGGGTCTGGGTGGGATTGTGTTCGGTGCAGACTCGATGGGCCGAAGGGCCTGTTTCTGCACTGTAGGGTTCTGTAGTTTTACCAGGAAGATGAGATGCCATTCCTCCAGTTTGCATTGCAGCGTGCCAAGGATAGACATGTGGGCACGGGTTTAAGGTGTGTGGGGAAAGGTGGGGGAGGTGAGTCTTTCACAGAGGGTGGTGAATGTCTGCAATGTACTGCCAGGGAGGTGGGAGCAGGTAGGATAGTGATATTTAAGGGGCAATTAGACAAATACATGAATAGGATGGGAATGGAAGGATACAGACTCCAAGTGCATATGATTTTAGTTAGAGCATCGTGATGGTCACAGGCTTGGAGGACCTGTTCCTTGCTGTAACTTTCTTTGGTCCCTCTCTCCGTGCCTCTGTCTCATTATCTCTTACCCTCCTGTGCAGCTTTATCAAGTCTCTCTCTCACTCCCCCTTTCTTTCTCCCACTCTCGCTCACTCTCTTTCTCCCTCTCCATCTCCCTCTCTCTCTTTCCCCCTCTCCATCTCCCTCACTCTATTTCTCCCTCTCCATCTCCCTCACTCTCTTTCTCCCTCTCCATCTCCCTCACTCTCTTTCTCCCTCTCCATCTCCCTCACTCTCTTTCTCCCTCTCCATCTCCCTCACTCTCTTTCTCCCTCTCCATCTCCCTCACTCTCTTTCTCCCTCTCCATCTCCCTCACTCTCTTTCTCCCTCTCCATCTCCCTCACTCTCTTTCTCCCTCTCCATCTCTCTCACTCTCTTTCTCCCTCTCCATCTCCCTCACTCTCTTTCTCCCTCTCCATCTCCCTCACTCTCTTTCTCCCTCTCCATCTCTCTCACTCTCTTTCTCCCTCTCCATCTCCCTCACTCTCTTTCTCCCTCTCCATCTCCCTCTCTCTTTCTCCCTCTCCATCTCCCTCCCTCTCTTTCTCCCTCTCTCTCTCTCCCTCCTTCTTTCTCGTTGCCCCCTCCCTCTCTCTCTCTGACTCCCCCCTCTCTCCGTCGCTGTCTGCACCCCCTCCATCTCAGCCTCCCCTCTCTTTCTTCATCTCCGTACAGCTCTCTCTCTCGCTGTGTGTCCCCCCCACTCTCTCTCTCTCTCTCTCTCTGTCCCCCCCCTCTCTCTCTCTCTCTCTCTGTCCCCCCCTCTCTCTCTGACCCCCCCTCTCTCTCTGTCCCCCCCCTCTCTCTCTGTCCCCCCCCTCTCTCTCTCTGACCCCCCCTCTCTCTCTGTCCCCCCTCTCTCTCTCTCCCCCCCCCTCTCTCTCTGTCCCCCCCCCCCCCCCTCTCTCTCAGTGCCTCACTTTCTGTTGAATGAAGTTGGAGGTGTGCTGATATTTGGTGACAATGTGAAGGGGAGGGCCACAAGATGATATAAAGATGCCCAAGAGGTTTCCCTTCTCTCTTTCCCCCTCTCGCTTCTTCATGTTACCACGATACTTTCCCCCACACTGTTTCCTCATGTCTCTGAATTAATTCCTGCCGCTCTCTCTCCCTTTTACACCTCGTCTCTCTCTCACTCTCCGTCTTGTACCTCGATAAAGTTTTGCCACTCTCCCTCACACACATTAATGAAGGCACTCTGCTGTCTGCCATTTGTACCTCTCCACCTGAAGACACCGGAGCTGAAAGGCCGTTCGGCCCATTGAGTCACCTGCGACTTTCAATGAGACTGTGACTCGATCATGCCTCTTATAAAGTCTCCTGCTCTCTCGCTCTCACATCTTCCAAAATCTCTCTCCAGCTTCACACTGGTGCCTGTTTAAAAAAACACAGAAACTAGAAACAGGAAGAGAGCAATCAGGCCTTTCAGCCTTCTCCCTAATTCATTCTGATCATTAAATTCAATATCCTGATTCCCCTCCTCCCCCCATAATCTCTCAATCCCTTTCGCCCCAAGAGCGAAATCTCATTTCTTCTTGAACCACACCTTTTGGCCTCAGCTACTTTCTATTGGGAGTGAATTCCACACATTCCCCACCCCTCTGGGTGAAGAAATTTCTCCTCACCTCAGTTCGAAAAGGTTTACCCCTTATCCTCAAACACTGACCCCCGAGTTCTGGACTCCCCCATCACTGGAAAAATTCTGATGTGTGCAGAAACGGAACGGCGATAATTATGGGGGATTTTAATCTACATATTGATTGGTTGACCCAAGTTGGACGGGGTGGGCTTGAGGAGGAGTTCTTGGAATACTGTCGGGATAGTTTCCTTGAACAGTGTGTAACGGAACCTACGAGGGAGCGAGATACCTTAGATCTGGTGTTGTGTAACGAGGCAGGTAGAATTAGGGATCTTATTGCGAGGGATCCTCTTGGGATGAGTGATCATAGCATGGTTGAATTTCTGATGCAGATGGAGGATGAGAAAGTAGGGTCCCGAACCTGTGTCCTCTGTTTGAACAGAGGGGATAATGATAGGATGAGATCGGAATTGGCGAATGTAGATTAATGCAATTAATGTGATTACTGTCACTAGAGAGTTAGTGCTTGATAGACTAAGGGGACTGATGGTGGACAAGTCCCCAGGACAGGATGGAATGCATCCCAGGGATCTGAAGGAAATGGCAGAGGTGATCAGAATGTCATAGTAATTATTTACCAAAATTCACTAGACTCTGGGGAAGTGTCGGAAGATTGGAAAACGGCTAATGTTACGCCGCTGTTTAAAAAAAGTAGCAGGCAAAAGGCAGGGAATTATAGGCTGGTTAGTTTAACGTCTGTAGTTGGAAAAATGCTAGAATCCGTCATCAAAGAAGAAATAGCGAGGTACCTAGAAAAGAATGGTTTGATCGAGCAGACACAGTACAGATTTGTTAAGGGGAAGTCGTGTTTGACAAATTTATTGGATTTCTATGAGGATGTGACAAGTACGGTAGACAGAGGGGAACCAGTAGATGTGGTGTTTTTAGATTTCCAAAAGGCATTTGATAAGGTGCCTCATAAAAGGTTGCTACAGAAGGTTAGGGGGCATGGAGTTGGGGGTAAGGTGTTAGCGTGGATAGAGGATTGGCTGTCTAATAGGAGGCAGAGAGTGGGTATCAATGGGTGCTATTCTGATTGGCGGTTGGTAACTAGTGGAGTGCCCCAGGGGTCGGTGCTGGGGCCTCAACTGTTTACCATTTATATCGATGATCTGGAGGAGGGGGCTGAGTGCAGGGTGTCGAAATTTGCTGATGACACGAAGATGAGTGGAAAGGCAAATTGTGCGGAGGGTGTGGAAAGTCTGCAGAGGGATCTGGATAGGCTGAGCGAGTGGGCGAGGACCTGGCAGATGGAGTATAATGTTAGCAAGTGTGAGGTTATCCACTTTGGCAGGAATAATAGTCGGAGGGATTACTATTTAAAGGGCGAAAAACTGCAGCAGGCGACGGTGCAGAGGGACCTCGGGGTCCTTGTGCATGAGTCGCAAAAACCCAGCTTGCAGGTGCAGCAGGTGGTCAGGAAGGCGAATGGGATGCTGGCCTTCATAGCGAGGGGGATTGAATATAAAAGTAGGGAGGTCTTGCTGCAGCTGTATCGGGCATTGGTGAGGTCGCAGCTGGAGTACTGTGTGCAGTTTTGGGCGCCGCACTTGCGCAAAGATATTTTGGCCTTGGAGGGAGTGCGGAGAAGGTTCACTGGGCTGATACCGGAGATGAGAGGGTTGGACTATGAGGAGAGATTAAATAGACTGGGTCTGTACTCGTTGGAGTTTAGAAGGCTGAGGGGGGATCTTATAGAGACTTATAAGATAATGAAGGGGATGGATAGGGTAGAGGTAGAGGGATTCTTCCTGCTCAGAAAGGATAGCAGGACTAGAGGGCACAGCCTCAAGATAAGGTGGGGTGCAGTTTAGATCAGAGTTGAGGAGGAACTTCTTCACTCAAAGGGTGGTGAATCTCTGGAATTCTCTACCCGTTGAAGTGGTGGAGGCTACCTCGCTAAATATATTTAAGACGCGGGTAGATAGGTTTTTGGTAGCAAGGGAATTAAGGGTTATGGGGAGAGGGCAGGAATGTTCACTTCAGATCAGCCATGATCTTATTGAATGGCGGGGCAGGCTCGAAGGGCCAGATGGCCTACTCCTGCTCCTATTTCTTATGTTCTTTCTGAATCTACCCTGTTAGAATTTTATAAGTTTCAATGAGATAGGGCGGCACGGTAGCACAGTGGTTAGCACTGCTGCTTCACAGCTCCAGGGTCCTGGGTTCGATTCCCGGCTCGGGTCACTGCCTGTGTGGAGTTTGCACATTCTCCTCGTGTCTGCGTGGGTTTTCTCCGGGTGCTCCGGTTTCCTCCCACAGTCCAAAGATGTGCGGGTTAGGTTCATTGGCTATGCTAAAATTGCCCCTTAGTGTCCTGGGATGTGTAGGTTAGAGGGATTAGCAGGTAAAATGTGTAGGGATATGGGGATAGGGTCTGGGTGGGATTGTGTTCGGTGCAGATTGTGTTGGGCTGTTTTCCCTTGAGAGACATCGGCTGAGGGGGGATCTAATAGAGGTTTATAAGATTATGAAGGGGATCGATAGAGTAAATGGTGGTAAGCTTTTTCCACTATTAGAAATGGATAGAACGAGGGGTCACGGGCTTAGGGTGAGGGGGGCTAGATATAAGACTAATGTTAGAGGGCAGTTTTTCACACAAAGGGTAGTGGGGATGTGGAATGCACTGCCGAGTAAGGTGGTGGAAGCAGGCACGCTAGGGTTGTTTAAGAGTCACTTGGACAGCCACATGAGCAGTTTACATATAGGGGGATATAGCAGGCCTTACTAAGCATTGTAGGCTTGGGATTCAGTTTTAGCCTCAGGGATATAGAGTCTTTAATAATGAAATTTTTATCCACAGGCATTTAAGTCCAGCAAGGGGCATGCGGGCGGCAGGTTGTGGTGGGCTGCTCTTGGATGTTGCTTCGGGAGTTGCCTACTGCTTCATGTCGTTGGTGTGCGTAAACTGGACCATCTCGAGGGTAACATGACAGCTCAGAGACTATCTCTGTTGCTGTGCGGACACATGGAGTTGGGCCTGTGTCCGTGGGAGTTTGCGCGTTCTCCCCGTGGTTGCGTGGGTTTCCTCCGGGTGCTCCGGTTTCCTCCCACATCCCAAAAATGTGCTTTTAGGCTGATTGATTGGGTAACAAATTGTCCCTATATTGGACCTCCCTGATCCTCACACATTAGGCAGAGACTAAAATCATGAATAGGTCACTGACCATGGGACGGCGGCGCGGGCTCGTTGGGCCGAAGGGCCTGTTTCCTGTGCTGTGTTGTTCTTTGTTCTTTGTTCAGACTCGATGGGCCGAAGGGCCTGTTTCTGCACTGTAGGGTTCTATGTTCTATGTTCGGTTCTATCTCCTAAACTCCAGTGAATATAATCCTAACCCACTTAATGCCTCCTCATGTGACAGACCTACCATCCCAGGAATGTGCCTGGTAAACCTTCACTGTACTCCCTCTATAGCAAGGACATCCTTCCTCATATAAGGACACTAAAACTGCACACAATACTCCAGGTGTGGCCTCACCAATGCCCTATATAATTGCAGCAAAACATCCCTATCACTGTACCCAAATCCTCTCACTCTGAAGGCCAAAGTACCATTTCCCTTCTTTACTGTCTGCTGTCCCTGTGCAGTTACTTTCAGTGACCGATGCACGAGGACTCTGAGGCCTTGTAGAGTATCCACTTCTCTCAATTTACACTCATTCAAGTAATAATCTGTCTTCATATTGTTGCTACCAAAGTGGATAACCTCACATTTATCCATATTATCCTGCATCTGCCATGCAGATCCCCACACACTCAGCCTGTCCAAATCACTCTGAAGCATTTCTGCATCCTCCTCACAGCTCACCCTCCCACCCAACTCTGTATCAGCTGCAAATTTGGAGATAATACATTTAGTTCCCTTTTCCAAATCATTAATATATAATGTGAACAGTTGTGGTCCCAGCACAGATCCCTGCGGAATCCTACTAGTCACTGACTGCCAATCTGAAAAAGACCCATTTATGCCAACTCTTTGCTTCCTATTTGCTAACCAGCTTTCTATCCATCTCAAGACATTACCTGCAATCCCATGTGCTTTAATTTTACACAGAGTCTGTTACGTGAGACCTTGTCAAAAGCCTTCTGAAAGTCTAAATAAATCACATCCACTGGTTCTCCTCAGTCAACTCTACCAGTTACATCCTCAAAATATTCCAATAGATTCATCAAGCATTTCCCTTGTGTAAAGTGATGATAGTAATAATCTGGTAGCAGATAAGGATCTCAGATCGGTGTATGGAGAGGTTAAAGATGTCAGTGTAGACCCACACCAGCTGGTCTATGCAGGATCTGAGCACTCTCCCCAACCAGACCTGTCACTTTCTGAGGGTTTACTTTTAACAAGGCTGATGAGATGATAGTGATTGTGGATGGGCGAGTTCTCTGGAGAAGCAGATGGATTCTCGCTGACCACTTGGTCAAAACAGGCACAGAATTTGTTGAGTTGATTGTGGGAGGGGTGGAGGGTGGTGAGGGGGAGGGAGGAATTGTTGCCAGTGTGTTTTTTTATTATTCGGGGGAGGTGAGCGACGCTGTTTGTCAGCGGTTATTGTCCATTCCGAGATGCTCGAGGGCAGTTGAGGGTCAACCCCATTGCTGTGGGTCTGGAGTCACAGCAGACCGGGTCAGAGAGGCAGATTTCAGAGTCCGAAGATGTGCAGGTTAGGTTGATTGGCCATCGGGGAATGAGCAGGAGTACAGGAGTAAGGCCTGGGTGAGATTGTGGTCAGTACAGACTTGATGGGCCAAATTTCAGACAATTGATAATGGGTTCATGGACATCAGTAGATTCTAAATTCCAGGTACTTTTTTAAATTGAATTCAAATTCCACCATCTGCTGTGGCGGGATTCGAACCCAGGTCCCCAGAACATCAGTTGAGTTTCTGGGGCTGCTCTTGGTTGTTCGAGATTGGCCTAGTGCTTCATATCTAGTGGACCAGATACTGGGCAAGACGACAGCTCAGTGACTATCACTGTTTGCTGTGCAGATGCATGGATTTGGGTCGGTGTCTGTGGGAGTTTGCGCATTCTCCCCGTGTCTGCGTGGGTTTTCTCCGGGTGCTCCGGTTTCCTCCCACGCCCCAAAGATGTGCTGTTAGGCTGATTGGTGGGAATAAATTGTCCCTAAATCAGTTTCCCTCAATCTGGATGGCCATAAAACATTAGACAGGGGTCGTGGTTGGAGAGGCGGTGCTGAGATGGCGGCGCGGGCTCGATGGGCCGAAGGGCCTGTTTCCCGGGCTGTTTTTGTTCTTTGTTCAATCGGTCATTGCCTCCTTTATAATAACGTGTGAATGGGCGCTGCAGCAATTGGGGTGAATAATTAAATAACCACCTTTCTTTGTTTAAACCCACAAACGTCTCTGCTGATTATTCAACTTAACCAGCACTAAGGGGTTAAATACGTACGCACGCACACATGCACATCTTGTCCTCAAATGCTTGCTGATTCTGGCAATGAGGATTGAACTTCATGCTTAGTTTAAAAGGCCCCCGTCTGTGAGAGTTTAAAACAAGACTGAAAGATTTGCTGAGCTTATGCTGAAGGGACAACATTCAGGAAATGCCTTCACTTTGAAAGAGAGACCGGAGATTGCAAGTTACAGGCTGGGAAAAGAAAGGAACAAGGTACTGCTGAAAATACCCTTTCTGTCGAAGCTTTTCAACTTGCACTCATCAGGACATCAGGAGCAAAGGAAATCAACAACTTTATTGTGTGAGAGAAGACAATGCTGTTGGTTTGCAAGTACAGTACATCAAGCATTGGAAAAATGTGTTGTATGTTATTCGCAGCAATAAAACAGACAGGTGAGTGATTAATTCAGCATTATATTTTAAATTAATTCATGTTTGATCCCTTTGCAATATTGTTTAAAGTTTAGAATCATCTCAACATGCTTTCTGTCCACCAAAGCCTGAGATGGAACTAAGCGACTCACTAACAGTGTGAAGCAGCTCATCTGAGAACAGAGTGAGACACAACAGGTTCATACTGTCAAGGGTAATATTAAGATGCTGAACTCTACTGGAATTCAATGCTTCTGTTTTATGCTGTGTGTTAGCTGCATTGTCCCACAAAAGCACCTGAAATTCACACTAATTATTGGGTCGATTTGTTGTCCAGATTTAGTGGTGTTAATCGTGCTGAAGTTGGTAGGAGTAGCTGCCAATACAGTGTGAGCTCCACAGAGAATCCCAAAGGTGTCGTGGCCACTCGATGTTGCTCCGGAATGCTTGTTGTGACGTCAGGATGAATTTAACAGCATGTTTCAGCACTGCTACTTCCAGACGCTGGTACTCCCACAGACACTCTGTGTCTCTCTATCTAATGTCCTGATATTGGATTGGTGATTCTAACTTTCAACATTTCTGCAGGAAGTTTACAACTCTCAGCAAGGACCAGATTTTGAAAATAACTTTTCAATGAGTTTCAGCCAAATTTTAAAACTATTTGTAAGGATTTTAAATGTTTAAAACAGTGGCTACAAGAGCAGGAATACTGCGGCGAGTAACTCACTTCCTGACTCCCCAAAGCCTATCCACAAGGCACAAGTCAGGATTACGATGGAATACTCCCCACTTGTCTGTGTGGAGTTTGCACATTCTCCTCGTGTCTGCGTGGGTTTCCTCCGGGTGCTCCGGTTTCCTCCCACAGTCCAAAGATGTGCGAGTTAGGTTGATTGATCATGCTAAAATTGCCCCTTTGTGTCCTGAGGTGCGTAGGTTAGAGGGATTAGTGGGTGAATAGGGCAGATGGGATTGGGTGGGATTGTGGTCAGTGCAGACTTGATGGGCCAAATGGCCTCTTTCTGTACTGTAGGGTTTCTATGATTCTATTACAGAGAAGGAGGTGCTGGAAGTCTCAAAGCATCAGGATAGATAAATCCCCGGGACCTAATGAGGTGTATCCCAGGACACTGGGAGAGACTAGGGAGGAAATTGCAGGTCCCCCAGCCGAGATATTTGAATCATCGATTGTCACGGGTGAGATGTCTGAAGATTGGAGGGTGGCAAATATTGTGCCTTTATTTAAAAAGGGCTGCAGGGAAAAGCCTGGGAACTACAGGCCACTGAGCCTCACATCTGTGGTGGGTAAATTGTTGGAAGGTATTTTGAGAGACAGGATTTACAGGCATTTCGAGAGGCAAGGACTGATTAGGAACAGTTACTATGGGTTTGTGAGTGGAAAATCATGTCTCACAAATTTGAGTTTTTTTGAAGGTGTAACCAAGAAGGTAGATGAGGGCAGTGCAGTTGATGTTGTCTACATGGATTTTAGCAAGGTCTTTGACAAGGTACCGCATGGTAGATTGTTACATAAAGTTAAATCTTGATGTGGGTATGGTGGCGTTGGACTGGCGTAAACACAGTAAAAAGTCTGACAACACCAGGTTTTAGTCCAACCGATTTATTTGATAATATTCTCACTTAAATCTCACTTAATTCTCAGTTAAATCTCACAGGATCCAGGGTGAGGTATCCAAATGGATACAAAACTGGCAGAGAGTTGTTTTTCAAACTGAGGCTTATGACCAATGTGCCTCAGCGATCAGTGCTGGGTTCACTGATATTTGACATTTATAGTAATGATTTGGATGAGAATGTAGGAGGCATGGTTAGTCAGTTTGCAGATGGCACTAAGATTGGTGGCATAGTGGACAGTGAAGAAGGTTATCCTGGATGGCAACAGGATCTTGATCAATTGGGCCAGTGGGCTGACGAATGGCAGATAGAGTTTATTTGAGATAAATGTGAGGTGATGCATTTTGTTAGGTTGAACCAGGGCAGGACTTACTCAGAAGGGCGTTGGGGAGAGTTAAAGAGCAAAGAGATCAAAGGGATTTGGGAAGTGTGGACTGACACAGGCTGTTGTCTCTGATAAGCATGTAAATGGAAAGTGAGAGGCCTTCAAAGGAGGAATTTTAAGAGTGCAGAGTTTGTATGTTCCTATCAGGATTAAAGGCAAAGTAAATAGGAATAAGGAACCTTGGTTCTCGAGGGAGATTGTAACACTGATTAAGAGGGAGAGTGAGTTGTATGAAATGTATAGGCAGCAAGGAACAGATCAGATGCTCGAGGAGTATAAAAAATGCAAGAAGCTACTTAAGAGGGAAATCAGGAGGGCTAAAAGAAGACATGAGGTTGCTTTGGCAGACAGAGTGAAAGAAAATCCAAAGAGTTTCTATAGGTATGTTAGGAGCAAAAGGATAGTGAGGGATAAAATTGGTCCTCTTGAAGACCAGAGTGGTAGACTGTGTATGGAACCAAGAGAGATGGGGGAGATACTAAATGGGTTTTTGCATCGTATTTACTGACGTCTAGGGCATGGAGTTTACGGAAATTGTGCAAACAGGTAGGGAGGTCATGGAACTTTTACAGATTAAAGAGGAGGAGGTGCTGGCTGTCTTGAGGCAAATATTGAACCAATATTTCTCTTCGGTGTTCACGCAAGGGGACATGAATGTAGCTGAGGAGGACACTGGGGTGCAGGGGTGTAAAATAGATAGTATTGCAGTTGATACGGGGGATGTGCTGGATATTTTAGAGGGTTTGAAAATAGATAAGTCCCCTGGTCCAGATGGGATTTACCCTAGGATTCTTTGGGAGGCTAGAGAGGTGATTGCGGAGCCTCTGGCTCTGATCTTCAGGTCGTCGTTGGTCTCTGGTATAGTACCGGAAGATTGGAGGACAGCAAATGTTGTCCCATTGTTTAAGAAGGGGAGAAGAGACTTCCCTGGGAATTATAGACCGGTGAGTCTTACTTCTGTGGTGGGTAAGGTTTTGGAAAGGATTATTAGAGACAGGATTTATAGTTATTTGGAAAGTAATGAGTTGATTAGAGACAGTCAGCATGGTTTTGTAGTGGGTAGGTCGTGCCTTACTAACCTTATCGAGTTCTTTGAGAAAGTGACCAAAGAGGTGGATAGGGGTAAGGCAGTTGATGTGGTGTATATGGATTTTAGCAAGGCGTTTGATAAGGTTCACCATGGTAGGCTTCTGCAGAAAATGCAGATGTATGGGATTGGGGGTGATCTAGGTAATTGGATCAGGAATTGGCTAGCAGATAGGAGACAGAGAGTGGTGGTTGATGGGAAATATTCGTCATGGAGTTCGGTTACGAGTGGTGTGCCTCAGGGATCTGTTTTGGGGCCACTGCTGTTTGTAATTTTTATTAATGATCTGGATGAGGGTATAGTTGGGTGGATTAGTAAGTTTGCTGATGACACCAAAGTCGGAGGTGTGGTAGATTGTGAGGAAGGGTGTCATAGTTTGCAGGATGACTTAGAAAGGTTGCAGAGCTGGGCTGCGAGGTGGCGGATGGAGTTTAATGTGGAGAAGTGTGAGGTAATTCATTTCGGTAGGAATAACAGATGTGTTGAGTATAGGGCTAACGGGAGGACTTTGAATAGTGTGGAGGAGCAGAGGGATCTAGGTGTATGTGTACATAGATCCCTGAAAGTTGGGAATCAAGTAGATAAGGTTGTTAAGAAGGCATACGGAGTTTTGGCGTTTATTGGTAGGGGGATTGAATTTAGGAGTCGCAGCGTCATGATGCAACTGTACACAACTCTGGTGCGGCCGCACTTGGAGTTTTGTGTGCAGTTCTGGTCCCCACATTACAGGAAGGATGTAGAGGCTTTGGAGAGGGTGCAGAGGAGGTTTACCAGGATGTTGCCTGGTATGGAGGGGAGATCCTATGAGGAGAGATTGAGAGATTTGGGGTTGTTTTCGCTGGAAAGAAGGCGGCTAAGAGGGGATCTCATTGAAACATATAAGATGATTAGAGGTTTAGACAGGGTAGATAGTGATAGCCTTTTTCCTAGGATGGAGAAAGCTAGCACGAGGGGGCACGACTTTAAATTAAGGGGGGGTAGTTATAGGACTGATGTCAGGGGTAGGTTATTTACCCAGAGGGTGGTGAGGGACTGGAATGCCCTGCCAGCTGCAGTTGTAAATGCACCTAGTTTGGGGGCGTTTAAGAGATCCGTGGATAGGTTTATGGATGAAAAGGGATTGGTTTAGGCTAGTGGGTCATTGTTTTTGTAACTGGTCGGCGCAACATCGTGGGCCGAAGGGCCTGTTCTGCACTGTAATGTTCTATGTTCTATGTTCTATGTTCCAAATCAGAGTGGATAAATCCCCAGGACCGGACAGGGTATTCCCACGGACCTTGAGGGAGGCGAGTGTTGAACTTCCAGGGGCCCTGGCAGGTATATTTAAAATTTCAGTATTCACGGAGGTGCCGGATGATTGGAGGGTGGCTCGTTTTGTTCTGTTGTTTTAAAAAGGTTCCAAAAGAAATCCGGGAAATTATAGGCTAGTAAGTTTGATGTTAGTGGTTGGCAAGTTATTGAAAGGTGTGATAAGGGATAGGATCTATAAATATTTGGATGGACAGGGACTTATTAGGGAGAGTCAACATGGCTTTGTGTGTGGTAGGTCATGTTTGACCAATCTATTAGAGTTTTTCGAGGAGGTCACCAGGAAAGTGGATGAAGGGAAGTTGGTGGATATTATCTACCTGGATTTCAGCAAGGCCTTTGACAAGGTCCCTCAGGGGAGGTTAGTTAGGAAGGTTCAGTCACTAGGTATAGATGGGGAGGTTGTAAATCGGATTAGACACTGGCTCAATGGAAGAAGCCAGAGAGTGGTTGTGGAGGATTGCTTCTCTGAGTGGAGGCCTGTGACTAGTGGAGTGCCACAGGGATCGGTGTTGGGTCCATTGTTGTTTGTCATCTATATCAACAATCTGAACGATAATGTGGTAAATTGGATCAGCAAATTTGCTGATGATACAGAGATTGGAGGTGTAGTGGACAGTGAGGAAGGTTTTCAAAGCTTGCAGAGGGAAAAATGGGCTGAAAAATGGCAAATGGAATTTAATGCAGAGAACTGTGAGATATTGTTCTGTGAGGTAACTGTGCTGTAGTGTTCTATGTTCTATGTTCTATGTTCTATGAGGTAACTGTGCTGTAGTGTTCTATGTTCTATGTTCTATGTTCTGTGAGGTAACTGTGCTGTAGTGTTCTATGTTCTATGTTCTATGTTCTGTGAGGTAACTGTGCTGTAGTGTTCTATGTTCTGTGAGGTAACTGTGCTGTAGTGTTCTATGTTCTATGTTCTATGTTCTGTGAGGTAACTGTGCTGTAGTGTTCTATGTTCTATGTTCTGTGAGGTAACTGTGCTGTAGTGTTCTATGTTCTATGTTCTATGTTCTGTGAGGTAACTGTGCTGTAGTGTTCTATGTTCTATGTTCTATGTTCTGTGAGGTAACTGTGCTGTAGTGTTCTATGTTCTATGTTCTGTGAGGTAACTGTGCTGTAGTGTTCTATGTTCTATGTTCTATGTTCTGTGAGGTAACTGTGCTGTAGTGTTCTATGTTCTATGTTCTGTGAGGTAACTGTGCTGTAGTGTTCTATGTTCTATGTTCTATTGCACTTTGGAAGGACAAACCAAAGTAGAACGTACAGGGTAAATGGTGGGGCTCTGAAGACTGCAGTTGAACAGCGGGATCTGGGAATATAGGTACAGAATTCCTTAAAAGTGACATCGCAGGTGGATAGGGTCGTAAAGAATGCTTTTGGTACATTGGCCTTTATAAATCGGAGTATCGAGTATAAAAGTTGGAGTGTTATGGTGAGGTTATATAAGGCATTGGTGAGGCTGAATTTAGAGTATTGTGTACAGTTTTGGTCACCTAGTTACAGGAAGGGTGTAAATAAGGTTGAAAGAGTGCAGAGAAGGTTCACAAGGATGTTCCTGGGACTTGAGAAGCTGAGTTACAGAGAGAGATTGAATAGAACACAGAACACTACAGCACAAACAGGCCCTTCGGCCCACGAGTAGGTTAGGACTTTATTCCCTGGAGCGTAGAAGAATGAGGGGAGATTTGATTGAGGTGTAAAAAAGGTGTATAAGATTTTGATGGCTATGGATAGAGTGAATGCAAGCAGGCTTTTTCCTCTGAGGCGAGGGGAGAAAAAAACCAGAGGGCATGGGTTAAGGGTGAAAGGAGAAAAGTTTAAAGGGAATATTAGGGGGGGGGCTTCTTCACACAGAGAGTGGTGGGAATGTGGAATGAGCTGCCAGATAAAGTGGTAAATGTGGGGTCACTTTTAACATTGAAGAAAAACTTGGACAGGTACATGGATAAGAGGGATATGGTCCAAGTGCAGGTCAGTGGGACTAGGCAAAAAATGGTTCAGCACAGACAAGAAGGGCCAAAAGGCCTGTTTGTGAGCTATAATTTTCTATGGTTCTAGGGATACATGTTCAAAGCTCCTTGAAAGTGGAGTCACAGGTGGACAGAGTGGTGAAGAAGGCATTCGGCACGCTTGGTTTCATCAGTCAGAACATTGAATACAGGAGTTGGGACGTCTTGTTGAAGTTGTACAAGACATTGGTAAGGCCACACTTGGAATACTGTGTACAATTCTGGTCACCCTATTATAGAAAGGATATTATTAAACTAGAAAGAGTTCAGAAAAGATTTACTAGGATGTTACCGGGACTTGATGGATTGAGTTATGAAGAGATGCTGGATAGACTGGGGCTTTTTTTCTCTGGAGCGTAGAAGGCTGAGGGGTGATCTTATAGAGGTGCACAGATCAGAGGCACAGATCAGCGAGATAGGCAATATCTTTTCCCAAAGGTAGGGGCGTCTAAAACTAGAGGGCATAGGGGTAAGATGAGAGGGGGAGAGACACAGAAGTGTCCAGAAAGGTAATTTTTTCACAGAGGGTGGTGAGTGTCTGGAACAGACTGCCAGAGGTAGTAGTAGAGGTGGGTACAATTTTGACTTTTAAAAAGCATTTAGATTGTTCAATTGGTAAGATGGGTATCGAGGGATATGGGCCAAATGTGGGCAATTGGGATTAGTTTAGGGTTTAAAGAAAAGGGCAGCATGGACAAGTTGGGTCGAAGGCCTGTTTCCCTGCTGTAAGCACAGTCTTTCAAACACATTTCTAGCTTTTTAATACAGAGTAAGGCACAGAACTGAGATGTGATAACAGATGCGAACAGTGTCATTTGAATCATTGATAAGGTCATTATGGTTCTCCGGTCGATGTCGGAATCTGTGGAGAGAAGGAAAGGTATCAATAATATAAAATGATTTAGTCGGGAATGGGTGAGCAGAGAACTTCTTCCCCCGTGAGTTAATTCTCTTCTTTGCTGGAAAGATGACCTTTACAAATATAAAACTGACAGTCAGGAGCTTTGTGCCAATGGAAAGTTGTGTTTCACACACCTGTAACTGTGGAGTTAGTGTCTGTGAGCAGTGTAGCAGCTGAGATGATGGGAAGATCAGGAGCTGGATGGGTTCATGAATCGGTGATATATCCAGGAAGAAAGCACAATTGTCAACTGTGAAAGGATTGTGTTGCTCCATCTGGAGACTGCTGACATTGACACTCACTGAGCTATTTTACAGGAGGATGTTTTGTATATTCCAGTTCATAAGATTCTAACTCAAGCCTGCGTCCTGGTGAAACAGTAGTGAATAAGCCAGGAAGAATTGATGATAACAGGGAACAGAGCAAGGGGAAACTATAGTATTCGAGTTTGGCACACAGAGGGTTAATGTAAGACTGAGTGTCAGTGATGTAGGAGAGCTCATGAGCTACACTTTGAAGCAATCTGATATTGGACAACACAGAGTGTAAGAGTGAACATGGGGATGGTACTGGCTTGTACCTTTAGCTGTATATTTCCCAACAGATTTTAGCTCCGTAAAGACTTGCAGTTAACCTAGATGTGATGTGATTTGATTTATTATTGTCACATACATTAACATACAGTGAAAAGTTTTGTTTCTTGCACACTATATGGACAAAGCATACCGTTCATAGAGAAGGAAACGCAAGAGTGCAGAATATAGTGTTACATCATAACTGGGGTGCAGAGAAAGATCAACTTAATGCAAGGTATCAACTTAATGGGATCTGGATAGGCTGAGCGAGTGGGCGAGGATCTGGCAGATGGAGTACAATGTTAGCAACTGTGAGGTTATCCACTTTGGCAGGAATAATAGTAGGAGGGATTGCTATTTAAAGGGCGAAAAGCTGCAACATGCTACGGTGCAGAGGGACCTGGGGGTCCTTGTGCATGAGTCGCAAAAACCCAGTCTGCAGTTGGTCAAGAAGGTGAATGGGATGCTGGCCTTTATAGCGAGGGGGATTGAATATAAAAGCAGGGAGGTCTTGCTGCAAATGTACAGGGCACTGGTGAGGCCGCAGCTGGAGTACGGTGTGCAGTTTTGGTCGCCGCACTTGCGCAAGGATATTTTGGCCTTGGAGGGAGTGCAGAGGAGGTTCACTAGGCTGATACCGGAGATGAGGGTGTTGGACTATGAAGAGAGACTAAATAGACTGGGTCTGTACTCGTTGGAGTTTAGAAGGATGAGGGGGGGATTTTAAGATAATGAAAGGGATGGATAGGGTAGAGATGGAGAGATTCTTCCCACTCAGAAAGGACAGCAGGACTAGGGGGCACAGCCTCAAGATAAAGGGGGGTGCAGTTTAGAACAGAGTTGAGGAGGAACTTCTTCACTCAAAGGGTGGTGAATCTCTGGAATTCTCTGCCTGTTGAAGTGGTGGAGGCTGCCTCGCTAAATATATTTAAGACACGGGTAGATATGTTTCTGATAGACAAGGGAATTAAGGGTTCTGGGGAAAAAGCGGGAAAGTGGAGCTGAGCCACGACAGATCAGCCATGATCTTATTGAATGGCGGGGCAGGCTCGAAGGGCTAGATGGCCGACTCCTGCTCCTATTTCTTATGTTCTTAGGTCAGTCCATTTAAAAATCTGACAGCAGCAGGGAAGAAACTGTCCTTGAGTTGGTTGGTATCTTTTGTAACTTTTTCCTGAAGGAAGAAGGTGGAAGAGAGAATGTCCGGGGTGTGTGAGGTCCTTAATTATGCAGGCTGCTTTGCCGAGGCAGTGGGAAGTGTAGACAGAGTCAATGGATGGGAGGCTGCTTTGCCGAGGCAGCGGGAAGTGTAGACAGAGTCAATGGATGGGAGGCTGCTTTGCCGAGGCAGCGGGAACTGTAGACAGAGTCAATGGATGGGAGGCTGGTTTGCCTGATGGATTGGACATGTGACAATGAAGACTTCTTTCTGAACAAACTGTGTCCAACAGCCTACAACACAACTGGGAAGTCCTTTGCAGCAGTATTCAGGCAAACTCGAGCTTCTTGGGTCACTGTGGGTATCTCTCCTGTACCAATATTCATTACCCATCCGAGTTACCCTGGAGGAGGCAGTGGTGAGCTGCCTTGTTGGATTGCCCACAGTCCATGGATTGTAGGCATACCCACACCAGAACACAAGAAATAGGAGCAGGAGTGGCCATTCAGCCCTTCAAGCCTGCCCTGCTATTCAATATGAATGAATCAGCTCCTTGTCTGTGCCATTTCCCTACAGCCCTCTATTCCCCAATCCATGAAATATTGATCCATCTCCACTTTGAATATTGATCCAGCCTCCAGCACCCTTTGGGGCAGAGAATTCCAGAGATTCCGCACCCTCTGCAAAAGAGATACCTCAGTTTTCCGTTACTGCCCTTATCTTGTAGCTATGTTGCCTTGTTTGAGACTTTCCCAGTAGTGAAAACATCTCACTAACCACCCTGTCCAGCTCCTTCAGGATCTTACAGGTTTGAATAAGGTCACCTTACAGAGGCAGCGTGTTTAGTCCAGTTTGATAGGACAGCTCTCACTCCCCGAATGGGACTGGCTGGTTCTCCTCTGGACTGCCTCCCATGTTCTGTTTGCTGTTTTTAGGTAAGGGGACTAAAACTGTATGCAGAATCCCAGGTGAGGCCTCACCAACACCTGGACAATTATAATAAAACCTCTCTATTTTCAAACTCCAACCCTTTTGCAATGAAAGCAAAAATGCCATTTGTTGGACCTGCCTGCTAGTTTTCTGTGATTGATACACTAGAACACCCAGATCCCTCTGTACTTCACTCACCTGCAATCTCTCTCCATTTAGATAATAATCTGCCTTTTGTTTCCTTTTACAAAGTGCATGATCTCACACTTCACCACATTAAACTCCATTTGCCGGGTTTCCACTCAGTCACCCAATCTATCGATATCCCATTGCAGAATCGCAACATCCTCATCACAACCTGCCCTTCCACCAAACTTCAGATCATCGGCAAATTGGAAACCTTCCACTCTGCTCCTGCCTCCAGGTCATTCATGTCAATAATGAACAATTGCAGATCAAGAATTGATCCCTGCCCTTTAGATTTGATTTATTATTGTCACATGTATTAGCACAGCGGAAAGTATAGTAGCAGGACTAGAGGGCACAGCCTCAAGATAAAGGGGGGCAGTTTAGAATGGAGTTGAGGAGGAACTTCTTCACTCAAAGGGTGGTGAATCTCTGGAATTCTCTACCCGTTGAAGTGGTGGAGGCTGCCTCGCTGAATATATTTAAGTCATGGGTAGATAGGTTTCTGATAGACAGGGGAATTAAGGGTTATGGGGAGAAAGTGGAACTGATCCACGACAGATCAGCCATGATCTTATTGAATGGCGGGGCAGGCTCGAAGGGCCGGATGGCCTACTCCTGTCCTATTTCTTATGTACTTATGTTTCTTGCATGTTGTGCGGACAAAGCATACCATTCATAGAGAATGAAAGACTATAGCGTTACAGTCATACCTAGGGTGTGAAGAAAGATCAATTTAATGTGAGGTAAGTCCATTCACAGCTTTCCACCCTGAAAAGGACCCATTTATTCCAACTCTCAGTCCACACTAACACCCCCCGATTTCACTTTGTGCCAGTTTGTGGCACCTTGTCAAATGCCTTTTGGAATTAAATACATCTACAGGTTCCCCTCTACCTACTCTCCCTGCCACATCCTCAAAGAATTCAAGCAAATTATCCTTCACAAAACAAAGAACAACACAGCACAGGAAACAGGCCCTTCGGCCCAAGGAGCCCACACCGCCATTTTAACATTGTGAGTTCCCTCTTCTCCCTATGACCTTTGTCTACGCCTATTGGAATCCACAATAAAGGAACCATAACCAGATTGAGGGGAGACTAATTTAGGGACAATTTGTTACACCAATCAGCCTAAGAGCACGTTTTTGGGGTGTGGGAGGAAACCGGAGCACCTGGAGAAAACCCACGCAGACACGGGGAGAATGTACAAACTCCCACAGACAGCGGCCCAAATCCATGTGTCTGCACAGCAATCAGTGATAGTCACTGAGCTGTCATGTTGCCTGTCAGATGGTCCAGTTTAAGTGTACACTAACCACTTCACTTCATTGTTCTTCGGAGTAAGTAATTTGGAAAGATTTGGAAAACCATGTTGACTCGGTTTGATTATATTCAGCTTTTCTGAATGATTAGTTATTTCCTCTTTGATCATTGGCTCCAGCATCTTGCCAATAATAGATGTTAAGCATCCGGCCTTTAGTTCCCTGCCTTCTGCCTTTCTCCCTTTTTGAACAAGGGTGTCACACTGGCCGTTTTCCAATCTTCCAACACCTCTGGAATTTAGTGAGTAATGAAATATTTCTTCCAATGGGTCCACGATCTCTACAGCCATTTCCATTGAACCCTGAGTGTGCAGTTCATCGAGTCCTGGTGACTTGTCCATCTTTAGCCCTCGAGGTTTCTAATTCTCTACCCCTTGGGATTGGGGTGTTTGTAAGTTCTACCATGTTATTTGGAATCCCCCACCCGATAAGTTAGGGATATTTACAATGTCTTTCATGATGCTGACTGATGCAAAAATCTATTTTTCATATCCGCCATTGGCTGTGATCAGTTTTCCTGCCTTGCTCAGTCGAGGCTCCACATTGACCTGAGCTGCTCATTTCCTATTTCTATCTCCACAGAATCTCTCACTGTTTCTTTCTGCACAAGTTTTCTCTCACAATTCATTCACTCCCTTCCTATTGGCTTTTGCTGCTGGATCCTGAACTCTTCTCCCACAATCCCTCACCACTTTGTATATCCCGCTTTTCAATTTAACATTATCCCTGACCTCCTGTCGTATCCCTGGATTTTCCTGGGGAATCTCTCTTTGTGTTTGAGATAAACTCATGCAGAGAATTTGGGACCAGCTGTTTGAGTATCTGCCACTACTCAACTATTGGCCGTATCTTAGCTTGTTTACGCAGCTCACCTTGGACACAGCCTCCATCGTACCATTATAATGACCCTTGTTCCAGTTGAAGACACTGGTTATAGATCTTCACCCTTAAACTGTATCTGGAATTCTATCACACTGTGAGCACCATCCACTCAGCACTTGCGGCTGAAGGTTGTTGGAACAAGGAACAGTAAAGCTCAGGAACCCTGTGGCCCTTCAAGCCTGCACCAATCATGATGCCTGAACTAAACTAAAAAACCCTTCTGTCCTTACTCGGTCCGTATCCCTCTATTCCCTCCCGATTCATGCACCAATCCAGTTGCCTCTTAAATGTTGCTAACGTTCCTGTTTCCACCACCTCCTCTGGCAGTGGGTCTCAGGGACCCATCACTCTCTGTGTGAAAAATATCCCCACACATCTCCCTTAACCTTTCCCCCTCTCACCTCCAACCTGTGCCCCTTTGTAATTGACACTTCCACCTTGGGAAGAAGACCACAATCCCACCTGCAAATCCCCATGCATTTACTCTGATAATCCCCTGAGTCAATTTAGCATGGCCAGTCAACCTTTCCCCCACATCTTTGGACTGTGGGAGGAAACTGGAGCATTCGGATGATACCCATACAGACATGGGAAGAAAGTGCAAACTCCACACGACAGTGACCCGAGTCCGGAATTGAATTTGATCTATCACCAACATCTCATCCCTGTCTAATTGGCTTCAATCAACTCCTTTGTCTATGATTGAGTTTGAGAAATAGTTCATTTACTTACCTGGCCAGGCAGTCAAACGATGGTATTCGGGAGTTGACCCTGCAGACTGGTGGAGGAATGAATGTCTGGCCTAAATGGAGAAGAAATCACCATAAATTTGCTGTAACCTGTGAGGCTTGATTCTCCTCCTTTGGTCTGGTGTGGCATGTTTGTGTGTTACGCTGCCAGTGTTTATTGCCCATTCCAACTTGCCCTCAAAAGGTGCTGGTGAGATTAAGGGAGACGTGTGTGTGGGTGTGTGTGTGGGTGTGTGTGGGTGTGTGTGTGTGGGGGGGGGGGGGGGTGGGGGGGGGGCCTGGAATGCGTTGCCAGAGGAGGTGGTGGAAGCAGGTACATTAGCAACATTCAGGAGGTATCTGGATTAGAATCTGAATAGGGAGGGAATAGAGGGACACTGACAGAAGGGTTTTTTTAGTTTAGTTAGATATCAGGATTGACACAGACTTGGAGGGGCCTGTCCTGTACTGTTCTTTCTTCAGTTTATAAAGTTATATCTCGTTATATTAACAATATTGTAATTATTCCTCTTGCAATGTCACTCACACTCCACCCACCAGTACTCAGTGTGTGTGTGTGTATAGATGTGTGTGAGCGTGCTTGCACGCAGGTGTGTCAGTGTGTGCGTGTCCATGTGTCTGCGTGTGTCAGAGTGTGTGCGTGTGTCAGAGTGTGTGCGTGTGTCAGAGTGCGTGTGTCAGTGTGTGTGTGTCAGTGTGTGTGTCAGAGTGTGTGCGTGTGTCAGAGTGTGTGCGTCAGTGTGTGTGTGTCAGAGTGTGTGTCAGTGCGTGTGTCAGTGTGTGTGCGTGTGTCAGTGTGTGTGCGTGTGTCAGAGTGTGTGTGTCAGTGTGTGTGTCAGTGTGTGTGCGTGTGTCAGAGTGTGTGTGTCAGTGTGTGTGTCAGTGTGTGTGCGTGTGCAGAGTGTGTGCGTGTGTCAGAGTGTGTGTGTCAGTGAGTGTGTGTCAGTGCGTGTGTCAGAGTGTGTGCGTGTGTCAGTGAGTGTGTGTCAGTGCGTGTGTCAGAGTGTGTGCGTGTGTCAGAGTGTGTGTGACAGTGAGTGTGTGTCAGTGTGTGTGTCAGTGTGTGTGCGTGTGTCAGAGTGCGTGTGTCTGTGTGTGTGTCAGTGTGTGTGTGTGTGTCAGAGTGTGTGTGTCAGTGCGTGTGTCAGAGTGTGTGCGTCTATCAGAGTGCGGGTGTCAGTGAGTGTGTGTCAGTGTGTGTGTCAGTGTGTGTGCGTGTGTCAGAGTGCATGTGTCTGGGTGTGTGTCAGTGAGTGTGTGTCAGTGAGTGTGTGTCAGTGCGTGTGTCAGAGTGTGTGCGTGTGTCAGAGTGCGTGTGTCAGTGAGTGTGTGTCAGTGTGTGTGTCAGTGTGTGTGCGTGTGTCAGAGTGCGTGTCAGTGTGTGTGTGTGTGTCAGAGTGTGTGCGTGTGTCAGAGTGCGTGTGTCAGAGTGTGCGTGTGTCAGAGTGTGTGCGTGTATCAGAGTGTGTGCGTGTGTCAGAGTGTGTGCGTGTGTCGGAGTGTGTGTGTCAGTGAGTGTGTGTCAGTGCGTGTGTCAGAGTGTGTGTGTCAGTGAGTGTGTGTCAGTGCGTGTGTCAGAGTGTGTGCGTGTGTCAGAGTGTGTGTGTCAGTGAGTGTGTGTCAGTGCGTGTGTCAGAGTGTGTGCGTGTGTCAGAGTGCGTGTGTCAGAGTGTGTGCGTGTGTCAGTGTGTGTGTGTGTCAGGGTGTGTGTGTGTGTCAGTGTGTGTGTGTGTCAGAGTGTGTGTGTGTCAGAGTGTGTGCATGTGTCAGAGTGTGTGTGTCAGAGTGTGTGCGTGTGTCAGAGTGTGTAAGTCAGTGTGTGTGTCAGTGTGTGTGTCAGAGTGTGTGCGTGTGTCAGAGTGTGTAAGTCAGTGTGTGTGTCAGTGCGTGCGTGTCAGAGTGTGTGCGTGTGTCAGAGTGTGTAAGTCAGTGTGTGTGTCAGTGTGTGCGTGTCAGAGTGTGTGCGTGTGTCAGAGTGTGTGTGTCAGTGAGTGTGTGTCAGTGCGTGTCAGAGTGTGTGCGTGTGTCAGAGTGTGTGCGTGTGTCAGAGTGTGTGTGTCAGAGTGTGTGCGTGTGTCAGAGTGTGTAAGTCAGTGTGTGTGTCAGTGTGTGTGTCAGAGTGTGTGCGTGTGTCAGAGTGTGTAAGTCAGTGTGTGTGTCAGTGTGCGTGTCAGAGTGTGTGCGTGTGTCAGAGTGTGTGTGTCAGTGAGTGTGTCAGTGCATGTGTCAGAGTGTGTGTGTCAGTGAATGTGTGTCAGTGCGTGTGTCAGAGTGTCTGTGTGTGTCAGAGTGTGTGTGTCAGTGAGTGTGTGTCAGTGCGTGTGTCAGAGTGTGTGCGTGTGTCAGAGTGTGTGTGTCAGTGAGTGTGTGTCAGTGCGTGTGTCAGAGTGTGTGCGTGTGTCAGAGTGCGTGTGTCAGTGAGTGTGTGTCAGTGTGTGTGTCAGTGTGTGTGCGTGTGTCAGAGTGCGTGTGTCTGTGTGTGTGTCAGTGAGTGTGTGTCAGTGCGTGTGTCAGAGTGTGTGCGTGTGTCAGAGTGCGTGTGTCAGTGAGTGTGTGTCAGTGTGTGTGTCAGTGTGTGTGCGTGTGTCAGAGTGCGTGTGTCTGTGTGTGTGTCAGTGTGTGTGTGTGTGTCAGAGTGTGTGCGTGTGTCAGAGTACATGTGTCAGAGTGCGTATGTCAGTGTGTGCATGTGTCAGAGTGTGTGCTTGTGTCAGAGTGTGTGCGTGTGTCGGAGTGTGTGTGTCAGTGAGTGTGTGTCAGTGCGTGTGTCAGAGTGTGTGCGTGTGTCAGAGTGCGTGTGTCAGAGTGTGTGCGTGTTGTCAGTGTGTGTGTGTGTCAGAGTGTGTCTGTGTGTCAGTGTGTGTGTGTGTCAGAGTGTGTGTGTGTGTCAGAGTGTGTGTGTCAGTGTGTGTGTGTCAGTGTGTGTGCATGTGTCAGAGTGTGTGCGTGTGTCAGAGTGTGTGTGTCAGAGTGTGTGCGTGTGTCAGAGTGTGTGTGTCAGTGAGTGTGTGTCAGTGCGTGTGTCAGAGTGTGTGCGTGTGTCAGAGTGCGTGTGTCAGAGTGTGTGCGTGTGTCAGTGTGTGTGTGTGTCAGAGTGTGTGTGTGTGTCAGTGTGTGTGTGTGTCAGAGTGTGTGTGTGTCAGAGTGTGTGCATGTGTCAGAGTGTGTCTGTCAGAGTGTGTGCGTGTGTCAGAGTATGTAAGTCAGTGTGTGTGTCAGTGTGTGTGTCAGAGTGTGTGCGTGTGTCAGAGTGTGTGTGTCAGTGAGTGTGTGTCAGTGTGTGTGTCAGTGTGTGTGCGTGTGTCAGAGTGCGTGTGTCTGTGTGTGTCAGTGTGTGCGTGTGTGTCAGAGTGTGTGCGTGTGTCAGAGTGCGTGTGTCACAGTGCGTGTGTCAGTGTGTGTGTGTGTGTCAGAGTGTGTGTGTGTGTCAGAGTGTGTGTGTCAGAGTGTGTGCGTGTGTCAGAGTGTGTGTGTCAGTGAGTGTGTGTCAGTGTGTGTGTCAGTGTGTGTGCGTGTGTCAGAGTGCGTGTGTCTGTGTGTGTGTCAGTGTGTGCGTGTGTGTCAGAGTGTGTGCGTGTGTCAGAGTGCGTGTGTCAGTGTGTGCGTGTCAGAGTGTGTGCGTGTGTCAGAGTGTGTGTGACAGTGAGTGTGTGTCAGTGCGTGTGTCAGAGTGTGTGCTTGTGTCAGAGTGTGTGTGTCAGTGTGTGTGCGTGTGTCAGAGTGCGTGTGTCTGTGTGTGTGTCAGTGTGTGCGTGTGTGTCAGAGTGTGTGCGTGTGTCAGAGTGCGTGTGTCACAGTGCGTGTGTCAGTGTTTGTGTGTGTGTGTCAGAGTGTGTGCTTGTGTCAGAGTGTGTGTGTCAGTGTGTGTGTCAGAGTGTGTGCGTGTGTCAGAGTGTGTGCGTGTGTCGGAGTGTGTAAGTCAGTGTGTGTGTCAGAGTGTGTGCTTGTGTCAGAGTGTGTGCGTGTGTCAGAGTGTGTGCGTGTGTCAGAATGCATGTGTCAGTGTGTGTGCGTGTGTCAGAGTGTGTGTGTCAGTGTGTGTGTCAGTGTGTGTGCGTGTGTCAGTGTCTGTGTGTGTGTCAGAGTGTGTGTGTCAGTGTGTGTGTGTGTCAGAGTGTGTGCTTGTGTCAGAGTGTGTGTGTCAGTGTGTGTGTGTCAGAGTGTGTGTGCGTGTGTCAGAGTGTGTGTGTGTGTCAGAGTGTGTAAGTCAGTGTGTGTGTGTCAGAGTGTGTGCGTGTGTCAGAGAGTGTGCGTGTGTCAGAGTGTGTAAGTCAGTGTGTGTGTCAGTGTGTGTGTGTGTGTCAGAGTGTGTGCGTGTGTCAGAGTGTGTGCGTGTGTCAGAGTGCGTGTGTCAATGTGTGTGCGTGTCAGTGTGTGTGCGTGTGTCAGTGTGTGTGTCGGTGTGTGTGCGTGTGTCAGTGTCTGTGTGTGTGTCAGAGTGTGTGTGTCAGTGTGTGTGCGTGTGTCAGAGTGTGTGTGTGTGTCAGAGTGTGTAAGTCAGTGTGTGTGTGTCAGTGTCTGTGTGTGTGTCAGAGTGTGTGTGTCAGTGTGTGTGTGTCAGAGTGTGTGTGCGTGTGTCAGAGTGTGTGTGTGTGTCAGAGTGTGTAAGTCAGTGTGTGTGTGTCAGAGTGTGTGCGTGTGTCAGAGTGTGTGCGTGTGTCAGAGTGTGTAAGTCAGTGTGTGTGTCAGTGTGTGTGTGTGTGTCAGAGTGTGTGCGTGTGTCAGAGTGTGTGCGTGTGTCAGAGTGTGTGCGTGTGTCAGAGGGCGTGTGTCAGTGTGTGTGCGTGTGTCAGTGTGTGTGTCAGTGTGTGTGCGTGTCAGTGTCTGTGTGTGTGTCAGAGTGTGTGTGTCAGTGTGTGTGCGTGTGTCAGAGTGTGTGCGTGTGTCAGTGTGTGTGCGTGTGTCAGAGTGTGTGCGTGTGTCAGAGTGTGTGTGTCAGTGTGTGTGCTTGTGTCAGAGTGTGTGCGTGTGTCAGAGTACGTGTGTCAGTGTGTGTGCGTGTGTCAGTGTGTGTGTCAGTGTGTGTGCGTGTGTCAGTGTCTGTGTGTGTGTCAGAGTGTGTGTGTCAGTGTGTGTGCGTGTGTCAGAGTGTGTGTCACTGTGTGTGTCTGAGAGTGTGTGCTTGTGTCAGAGTGTGTGTGTCAGTGTGTGTGCGTGTGTCAGAGTGTGTGTGTCAGTGAGTGTGTGTCAGTGCGTGTGTCAGAGTGTGTGCTTGTGTCAGAGTGTGTGTGTCAGTGAGTGTGTGTCAGTGTGTGTGTCAGTGTGTGTGCGTGTGTCAGAGTGTGGGTGACAGTGAGTGTGTGTCAGTGCGTGTGTCAGAGTGTGTGCTTGTGTCAGAGTGTGTGTGTCAGTGAGTGTGTGTCAGTGTGTGTGTCAGTGTGTGTGTGTGTGTGTCAGAGTGTGTGCGTGTGTCAGAGTGTGTGTGTCAGAGTGCGTGTGTCAGTGTGTGTGCGTGTGTCAGAGTGCATGTATCTGTGTGTGTGCGTGTGTCAGAGTGTGTGTGTCAGTGTGTGTGCGTGTGTCAGAGTGCGTGTGTCTGTGTGTGTGTGTGTGTCAGCGTGTGTGCGTGTGTCAGAGTGCGTGTGTCAGAGTGCGTGTGTCAGTGTGTGTGTGTGTCAGAGTGTGTGCTTGTGTCAGAGTGTGTGTGTCAGTGTGTGTGTGTCAGAGTGTGTGCGTGTGTCAGAGTGTGTAAGTCAGTGTGTGTGTCAGTGTGTGTGTCAGTGTATGTGCGTGTGTCAGAGTGTGTGCGTGTGTCAGAGTGTGTGTGTCAGTGAGTGTGTGTGTCAGAGTGTGTGTGTCAGAGTGTGTGCGTGTGTCAGAGTGTGTGTGTCAGAGTGTGTGTGTCAGAGTGTGTGTGTCAGAGTGTGTGCGTCAGAGTGTGTGTGTCAGTGTGTGTGTCAGTGTGTGTGCATGTGTCAGAGTGTGTGCGTGTGTCAGAGTGTGTGTGTCAGAGTGTGTGTGTCAGTGTGTGTGTGTCAGTGTGGGTGTCAGTGTGTGTGCATGTGTCAGAGTGTGTGCGTGTGTCAGAGTGTGTGTGTCAGTGTGTGTGTGAATGTGTCAGAGTGTGTGTGTCAGAGTGTGTGTGTCAGTGTGTGTGCGTGTGTCAGAGTGTGTGTGTCAGAGTGTGTGTGTCAGTGTGTGTGTGTCAGTGTGTGTGTCAGTGTGTGTGTCAGTGTGTGTGCGTGTGTCAGAGTGTGTGCGTGTGTCAGAGTGTGTGTGTGTGTGTGTCAGAGTGTGTGTGTCAGTGTGTGTGTCAGTGTGTGTGTCAGTGTATGTGCGTGTGTCAGAGTGTGTGCGTGTGTCAGAGTGTGTGTCTCAGAGTGTGTGTGTCAGTGTGTGTGTGTCAGTGTGTGTGTCAGTGTGTGTGCATGTGTCAGAGTGTGTGTGTCAGAGTGTGTGCGTCAGTGTGTGTGTGTCAGTGTGTGTGTCAGTGTGTGTGTCAGTGTGTGTGTCAGAGTGTGTGTGTGTGTCAGAGTGTGTGCGTGTGTCAGAGTGTGTGTGTCAGTGTGCGTGTGTCAGTGTGTGTGTGTCAGTGTGTGTGTCAGAGTGTGTGTGTCAGAGTGTGTGCGTGTGTCAGAGTGTGTGCGTGTGTCAGAGTGTGTGTGTCAGTGTGTGTGCGTGTGTCAGAGTGTGTGTGTCAGAGTGTGTGTGTCAGTGTGTGTGTGTCAGTGTGTGTGTCAGAGTGTGTGTGTCAGTGTGCGTGTGTCAGTGTGTGTGTGTCAGTGTGTGTGTCAGAGTGTGTGTGTGTGTCAGAGTGTGTGCGTGTGTCAGAGTGTGTGTGTCAGTGTGTGTGTGTCAGTGTGTGTGTGTCAGAGTGTGTGTGTCAGAGTGTGTGCGTGTGTCAGAGTGTGTGTGTCAGTGTGTGTGCGTGTGTCAGAGTGTGTGTGTCAGAGTGTGTGTGTCAGTGTGTGTGTGTCAGTGTGTGTGTCAGAGTGTGTGTGTGTGTCAGAGTGTGTGCGCGTGTCAGAGTGTGTGTGTCAGTGTGCGTGTGTCAGTGTGTGTGTGTCAGTGTGTGTGTCAGAGTGTGTGTGTGTGTCAGAGTGTGTGCATGTGTCAGAGTGTGTGTCAGTGTGTGTGTCAGTGTGTGTGTGTGTGTCAGTGTGTGTGTCAGTGTGTGTGTCAGTGTGTGTGTGTGTCAGTGTGTGTGTGTGTGTCAGTGTGTGTGTCACTGTGTGTGTCAGTGTGTGTGTGTGTGTCAGTGTGTGTGTGTGTGTCAGTGTGTGTGTGTGTCAGTGTGTGTGTGTGTGTGTCAGTGTGTGTGTGTGTGTCAGTGTGTGTGTGTGTCAGTGTGTGTGTGTGTGTCAGTGTGTGTGTGTGTCAGTGTGTGTGTGTGTGTGTGTCAGAGTGTGTGCGTGTGTCAGAGTGTGTGTGTCAGAGTGTGTATGTCAGAGTGTGTGTGTCAGTGTGTGTGTCAGTGTGTGTGTGTGTGTCAGTGTGTGTGTGTGTGTGTCAGTGTGTGTGTGTGTGTGTGTGTCAGTGTGTGTGTGTGTGTCAGTGTGTGTGTGTGTCAGTGTGTGTGTGTGTGTGGGGGGGGGGTGCCTGGAATGCGTTGCCAGAGGAGGTGGTGGAAGCAGGTACATTAGCAACATTCAGGAGGTATCTGGATTAGTATCTGAATAGGGAGGGAATAGAGGGACACTGACAGAAGGGTTTTTTTAGTTTAGTTAGATATCAGGATTGACACAGACTTGGAGGGGCCTGTCCTGTACTGTTCTTTCTTCAGTTTATAAAGTTATATCTCGTTATATTAACAATATTGTAATTATTCCTCTTGCAATGTCACTCACACTCCACCCACCAGTACTCAGTGTGTGTGTGTGTGTGTGTGGATGTGTGTGAGCGTGCTTGCACACAGGTGTGTCAGTGTGTGCGTGTCCGTGTGTCTGCGTGTGTGTCTGTATGTGTCTGTGTGTGTCAGTATGTGTGTGTGTGTCAGTGTGTGCGGGTGTGTCCACATGTGTCTGTGTGTGAGCATGTCAGTGTGTTTGTCACTGTGTGTGCGTGTGCGTGTCAGTCAGTGTGCGCGTGCCAGTGTGTGCGCGTGCCAGTGTGTGCGCGTGCCAATGTGTGCGCGTGCCAGTGTGTGCGAGTGCCAGTGTGTGCGCGTGTCAGTGTGTGCGCGTGCCAGTGTGTGCGCGTGCCAGTGTGTGCGAGTGCCAGTGTGTGCGCGTGTCAGTGTGTGCGCGTGCCAATGTGTGCGCGTGCCAGTGTGTGCGAGTGCCACTGTGTGCGAGTGCCAGTGTGTGCGCGTGTCAGTGTGTGCGCGTGCCAGTGTGTGCGCGTGCCAGTGTGTGCGCGTGCCAGTCTAGCACGCATCACGATGAGAGTGTGTGTGTATCAGAGTGTGTGTGTCAGTGTGTGTGTGTCAGTGTGTGTGTGTATCAGAGTGTGTGCGTGTGTGTGTCAGAGTGTGTGTCAGTGTGTGTGTGTCAGTGTGTGTGTCAGTGTGTGTGTGTCAGTGTGTGTGCGTGTGTAAGAGTGTGTGCGTGTGTCAGAGTGCGTGTGTCAGTGTGTGTGTGTGTGTCAGTGTGTGTGTGTCAGTGTGTGTGTCAGAGTGTGTGCGTGTGTCAGTGTGTGTGTCAGTGTGTGTGTCAGTGTGTGTGTGTCAGTGTGTGTGCGTGTGTCAGAGTGTGTGTGTCAGTGTGTGTGTCAGTGTGTGTGCGTGTGTCAGTGTGTGTGCGTGTGTCAGTGTGTGTGTCACTGTGTGTGTGTCAGTGTGTGTGTCAGTGTGTGTGCGTGTGTCAGAGTGTGTGTGTCAGTGTGTGTGTCAGTGTGTGTGCGTGTGTCAGTGTCTGTACGTGTGTCAGAGTGTGTGTGTCAGTGTGTGTGCGTGTGTCAGTGTGTGTGCGTGTGTCAGTGTGTGTGTCACTGTGTGTGTGTCAGTGTGTGTGTCAGTGTGTGTGTCAGTGTGTGTGTGTCAGTGTGTGTGTCAGTGTGTGTGCGTGTGTCAGAGTGTGTGTGTCAGTGTGTGTGCGTGTGTCAGTGTGTGTGCGTGTGTCAGTGTGTGTGTCAGTGTGTGTGTGTCAGTGTGTGTGTCAGTGTGTGTGCGTGTGTCAGAGTGTGTGTGTCAGTGTGTGTGTCAGTGTGTGTGCGTGTGTCAGTGTCTGTACGTGTGTCTGAGTGTGTGTGTCAGTGTGTGTGCGTGTGTCAGTGTGTGTGCGTGTGTCAGTGTGTGTGTCACTGTGTGTGTGTCAGTGTGTGTGCGTGTGTCAGAGTGTGTGCGTGTGTCAGAGTGCGTGTGTCAGTGTGTGTGCGTGTGTCAGAGTGTGTGCGTGTGTCAGTGTGTGTGTCACTGTGTGTGTGTCAGTGTGTGTGCGTGTGTCAGAGTGTGTGCGTGTGTCAGAGTGCGTGTGTCAGTGTGTGTGCGTGTGTCAGAGTGTGTGTCAGTGTGTGTGTGTCAGTGCGTGTGTCAGAGTGTGTGCGTGTGTCAGAGTGTGTGTCAGTGTGTGTGTGTCAGTGTGTGTGTCAGAGTGTGTGCGTGTGTCAGTGTGTGTGTCAGTGTGTGTGTGTGTGTGTCAGAGTGTGTGCTTGTGTCAGAGTGTGTGTGTCAGTGTGTGTGTGTCAGTGTGTGTGTCAGAGTGTGTGCATGTGTCAGAGTGTGTGTGTCAGTGTGTGTGTGTCAGTGTGTGTGTCAGTGTGTGTGTGTGTCAGAGTGTGTGCGTGTGTGTCAGTGTGTGTGTCAGTGCGTGTGTCAGAGTGTGTGTGTCAGAGTGTGTGCGTCAGTGTGTGTGCATGTGTCAGAGTGTGCGCGTGCCAGTGTGTGCGAGTGCCAGTGTGTGCGAGTGCCAGTGTGTGCGCGTGTAAATGTGTGCGCGTGCCAGTGTGTGCGCGTGCCAGTGTGTGCGAGTGCCAGTGTGTGCGCGTGCCAGTGTGTGCGAGTGCCAGTGTGTGCGAGTGCCAGTGTGTGCGCGTGTAAATGTGTGCGCGTGCCAGTGTGTGCGCGTGCCAGTGTGTGCGAGTGCCAGTGTGTGCGCGTGCCAGTGTGTGCGCGTGCCAGTGTGTGCGAGTGCCAGTGTGTGCGCGTGCCAGTGTGTGCGCGTGCCAGTCTAGCACGCATCACGATGAGAGTGCGTGTGTCAGAGTGTGTGTGTATCAGAGTGTGTGTGTCAGTGTGTGTGTGTCAGTGTGTGTGTGTATCAGAGTGTGTGCGTGTGTGTGTCAGTGTGTGTGTGTCAGTGTGTGTGTGTCAGTGTGTGTGTCAGTGTGTGTGTGTCAGTGTGTGTGTCAGTGTGTGTGCGTGTGTCAGAGTGTGTGCGTGTGTCAGAGTGCGTGTGTCAGTGTGTGTGCGTGTGTCAGTGTGTGTGTCAGTGTGTGTGTCAGGGTGTGTGCGTGTGTCAGTGTGTGTGCGTGTGTCAGAGTGTGTGCGTGTGTCAGTGTGTGTGTCACTGTGTGTGTGTGTGTCAGTGTGTGTCAGTGTGTGTGCGTGTGTCAGAGTGTGTGCGTGTGTCAGAGTGCGTGTGTCAGTGTGTGTGCGTGTGTTAGTGTGTGTGTGTCAGTGTGTGTGTCAGAGTGTGCGTGTGTCAGTGTGTGTGTCAGTGTGTGTGTCAGTGTGTGTGTGTCAGTGTGCGTGTGTCAGTGTGTGTGCGTGTGTCAGAGTGTGTGTGTCAGTGTGTGTGTCAGTGTGTGTGCGTGTGTCAGTGTGTGTGCGTGTGTCAGTGTGTGTGTCACTGTGTGTGTGTCAGTGTGTGTGTCAGTGTGTGTGCGTGTGTCAGAGTGTGTGTGTCAGTGTGTGTGTCAGTGTGTGTGCGTGTGTCAGTGTCTGTACGTGTGTCAGAGTGTGTGTGTCAGTGTGTGTGCGTGTGTCAGTGTGTGTGCGTGTGTCAGTGTGTGTGTCACTGTGTGTGTGTCAGTGAGTGTGTCAGTGTGTGTGTCAGTGTGTGTGTGTCAGTGTGTGTGTCAGTGTGTGTGTCAGTGTGTGTGCATGTGTCAGAGTGTGTGTGTCAGTGTGTGTGTCAGTGTGTGTGCGTGTGTCAGTGTGTGTGCGTGTGTCAGTGTGTGTGTCACTGTGTGTGTGTCAGTGTGTGTGTCAGTGTGTGTGCGTGTGTCAGAGTGTGTGTGTCAGTGTGTGTGCGTGTGTCAGTGTCTGTACGTGTGTCAGAGTGTGTGTGTCAGTGTGTGTGCGTGTGTCAGTGTGTGTGCGTGTGTCAGTGTGTGTGTCACTGTGTGTGTGTCAGTGTGTGCGTCAGTGTGTGTGCGTGTGTCAGAGTGTGTGCGTGTGTCAGAGTGCGTGTGTCAGTGTGTGTGCGTGTGTCAGAGTGTGTGTCAGTGTGTGTGTGTCAGTGTGTGTGTCAGAGTGTGTGCTTGTGTCAGAGTGTGTGTGTCAGTGTGTGTGTGTCAGTGTGTGTGTCAGAGTGTGTGCATGTGTCAGAGTGTGTGTGTCAGTGTGTGTGTGTCAGTGTGTGTGTCAGTGTGTGTGTGTGTCAGAGTGTGTGTGTGTCAGAGTGTGTGTGCGTGTGTCAGAGTGTGTGCTTGTGTCAGAGTGTGTGTCAGTGTGTGTGTCAGTGCGTGTGTCAGAGTGTGTGCGTCAGTGTGTGTGTGTCAGTGTGTGTGTCAGTGTGTGTGCATGTGTCAGAGTGTGTGTGTCAGTGTGTGTGTGTCAGTGTGTGTGTCAGTGTGTGTGTATCAGTGCGTGTGTCAGTGTGTGTGTCAGTGTGTGTGTGTGTGTCAGAGTGTGTGTGTCAGAGTGTGTGTGTCAGTGTGTGTGCGTGTGTCAGTGCGTGTGTCAGTGTGTGTGCGTGTGTCAGAGTGTGTGTGTCAGTGTGTGTGTGTCAGTGTGTGTGTCAGTGTGTGTGTGTGTCAGAGTGTGTGTGTCAGTGTGTGTGTGTCAGTGTGTGTGTGTCAGTGTGTGTGTGTGTCAGTGCATGTGTCAGTGTGTGTGCGTGTGTCAGAGTGTGTGTGTCAGAGTGTGTGTGTCAGTGTGTGTGTGTCAGTGCGTGTGTCAGTGTGCGTGCGTGTGTCAGAGTGTGTGTGTCAGAGTGTGTGTGTCAGTGTGTGTGCGTGTGTCAGTGTGTTTGTCACTGTGTGTGCGTGTGCGTGTCAGTCAGTGTGCGCGTGCCAGTGTGTGCGCGTGCCAGTGTGTGCGAGTGCCAGTGTGTGCGAGTGCCAGTGTGTGCGCGTGCCAGTGTGTGCGCGTGCCAGTGTGTGCGAGTGCCAGTGCGTGCGCGTGCCAATGTGTGCGCGTGCCAGTGTGTGCGAGTGCCAGTGTGTGCGCGTGTCAGTGTGTGCGCGTGCCAGTGTGTGCGCGTGCCAGTGTGTGCGAGTGCCAGTGTGTGCGCGTGTCAGTGTGTGCGCGTGCCAATGTGTGCGCGTGCCAGTGTGTGCGAGTGCCAGTGTGTGCGAGTGCCAGTGTGTGCGCGTGTCAGTGTGTGCGCGTGCCAGTGTGTGCGCGTGCCAGTGTGTGCGCGTGCCAGTCTAGCACGCATCACGATGAGAGTGCGTGTGTCAGAGTGTGTGTGTGTATCAGAGTGTGTGTGTCAGTGTGTGTGTGTCAGTGTGTGTGTGTATCAGAGTGTGTGCGTGTGTGTGTCAGAGTGTGTGTCAGTGTGTGTGTGTCAGTGTGTGTGTCAGTGTGTGTGTGTCAGTGTGTGTGCGTGTGTCAGAGTGTGTGCGTGTGTCAGAGTGCGTGTGTCAGTGTGTGTGTGTGTGTCAGTGTGTGTGTCAGAGTGTGTGCGTGTGTCAGTGTGTGTGTCAGTGTGTGTGTCAGTGTGTGTGTGTCAGTGTGTGTGCGTGTGTCAGAGTGTGTGTGTCAGTGTGTGTGTCAGTGTGTGTGCGTGTGTCAGTGTGTGTGCGTGTGTCAGTGTGTGTGCGTGTGTCAGTGTGTGTGTCACTGTGTGTGTGTCAGTGTGTGTGTCAGTGTGTGTGCGTGTGTCAGAGTGTGTGTGTCAGTGTGTGTGTCAGTGTGTGTGCGTGTGTCAGTGTCTGTACGTGTGTCAGAGTGTGTGTGTCAGTGTGTGTGCGTGTGTCAGTGTGTGTGCGTGTGTCAGTGTGTGTGTCACTGTGTGTGTGTCAGTGTGTGTGTCAGTGTGTGTGTCAGTGTGTGTGTCAGTGTGTGTGCGTGTGTCAGAGTGTGTGTGTCAGTGTGTGTGCGTGTGTCAGTGTGTGTGCGTGTGTCAGTGTGTGTGTCAGTGTGTGTGTGTCAGTGTGTGTGTCAGTGTGTGTGCGTGTGTCAGAGTGTGTGTGTCAGTGTGTGTGTCAGTGTGTGTGCGTGTGTCAGTGTCTGTACGTGTGTCTGAGTGTGTGTGTCAGTGTGTGTGCGTGTGTCAGTGTGTGTGCGTGTGTCAGTGTGTGTGTCACTGTGTGTGTGTCAGTGTGTGTGCGTGTGTCAGAGTGTGTGCGTGTGTCAGAGTGCGTGTGTCAGTGTGTGTGCGTGTGTCAGAGTGTGTGCGTGTGTCAGTGTGTGTGTCACTGTGTGTGTGTCAGTGTGTGTGCGTGTGTCAGAGTGTGTGCGTGTGTCAGAGTGCGTGTGTCAGTGTGTGTGCGTGTGTCAGAGTGTGTGTCAGTGTGTGTGTGTCAGTGCGTGTGTCAGAGTGTGTGCGTGTGTCAGAGTGTGTGTCAGTGTGTGTGTGTCAGTGTGTGTGTCAGAGTGTGTGCGTGTGTCAGTGTGTGTGTGTCAGTGTGTGTGTCAGTGTGTGTGCGTGTGTCAGTGTCTGTACGTGTGTCAGAGTGTGTGTGTCAGTGTGTGTGCGTGTGTCAGTGTGTGTGCGTGTGTCAGTGTGTGTGTCACTGTGTGTGTGTCAGTGTGTGTGTCAGTGTGTGTGTCAGTGTGTGTGTGTCAGTGTGTGTGTCAGTGTGTGTGCGTGTGTCAGAGTGTGTGTGTCAGTGTGTGTGTGTGTGTCAGTGTGTGTGCGTGTGTCAGTGTGTGTGTCAGTGTGTGTGTGTCAGTGTGTGTGTCAGTGTGTGTGCGTGTGTCAGAGTGTGTGTGTCAGTGTGTGTGTCAGTGTGTGTGCGTGTGTCAGTGTCTGTACGTGTGTCTGAGTGTGTGTGTCAGTGTGTGTGCGTGTGTCAGTGTGTGTGCGTGTGTCAGTGTGTGTGTCACTGTGTGTGTGTCAGTGTGTGTGCGTGTGTCAGAGTGTGTGCGTGTGTCAGAGTGCGTGTGTCAGTGTGTGTGCGTGTGTCAGAGTGTGTGCGTGTGTCAGTGTGTGTGTCACTGTGTGTGTGTCAGTGTGTGTGCGTGTGTCAGAGTGTGTGCGTGTGTCAGAGTGCGTGTGTCAGTGTGTGTGCGTGTGTCAGAGTGTGTGTCAGTGTGTGTGTGTCAGTGCGTGTGTCAGAGTGTGTGCGTGTGTCAGAGTGTGTGTCAGTGTGTGTGTGTCAGTGTGTGTGTCAGAGTGTGTGCGTGTGTCAGTGTGTGTGTGTCAGTGTGTGTGTGTGTGTGTCAGAGTGTGTGCTTGTGTCAGAGTGTGTGTGTCAGTGTGTGTGTGTCAGTGTGTGTGTCAGAGTGTGTGCATGTGTCAGAGTGTGTGTGTCAGTGTGTGTGTGTCAGTGTGTGTGTCAGTGTGTGCGTGTGTCAGAGTGTGTGCGTGTGTGTCAGTGTGTGTGTCAGTGCGTGTGTCAGAGTGTGTGTGTCAGAGTGTGTGCGTCAGTGTGTGTGCATGTGTCAGAGTGTGCGCGTGCCAGTGTGTGCGAGTGCCAGTGTGTGCGAGTGCCAGTGTGTGCGCGTGTAAATGTGTGCGCGTGCCAGTGTGTGCGCGTGCCAGTGTGTGCGAGTGCCAGTGTGTGCGCGTGCCAGTGTGTGCGAGTGCCAGTGTGTGCGAGTGCCAGTGTGTGCACGTGTAAATGTGTGCGCGTGCCAGTGTGTGCGCGTGCCAGTGTGTGCGAGTGCCAGTGTGTGCGCGTGCCAGTGTGTGCGCGTGCCAGTGTGTGCGAGTGCCAATGTGTGCGCGTGCCAGTGTGTGCGCGTGCCAGTCTAGCACGCATCACGATGAGAGTGCGTGTGTCAGAGTGTGTGTGTATCAGAGTGTGTGTGTCAGTGTGTGTGTGTCAGTGTGTGTGTGTATCAGAGTGTGTGCGTGTGTGTGTCAGAGTGTGTGTCAGTGTGTGTGTGTCAGTGTGTGTGTCAGTGTGTGTGCGTGTGTCAGAGTGTGTGCGTGTGTCAGAGTGCGTGTGTCAGTGTGTGTGCGTGTGTCAGTGTGTGTGTCAGTGTGTGTGTCAGGGTGTGTGCGTGTGTCAGTGTGTGTGCGTGTGTCAGAGTGTGTGCGTGTGTCAGTGTGTGTGTCACTGTGTGTGTGTGTGTCAGTGTATGTGTCAGTGTGTGTGCGTGTGTCAGAGTGTGTGCGTGTGTCAGAGTGCGTGTGTCAGTGTGTGTGCGTGTGTTAGTGTGTGTGTGTCAGTGTGTGTGTCAGAGTGTGCGTGTGTCAGTGTGTGTGTCAGTGTGTGTGTCAGTGTGTGTGTGTCAGTGTGCGTGTGTCAGTGTGTGTGCGTGTGTCAGAGTGTGTGTGTCAGTGTGTGTGTCAGTGTGTGCGTGTGTCAGAGTGTGTGCGTGTGTGTCAGTGTGTGTGTCAGTGCGTGTGTCAGAGTGTGTGTGTCAGAGTGTGTGCGTCAGTGTGTGTGCATGTGTCAGAGTGTGCGCGTGCCAGTGTGTGCGAGTGCCAGTGTGTGCGAGTGCCAGTGTGTGCGCGTGTAAATGTGTGCGCGTGCCAGTGTGTGCGCGTGCCAGTGTGTGCGAGTGCCAGTGTGTGCGCGTGCCAGTGTGTGCACGTGCCAGTGTGTGCGAGTGCCAGTGTGTGCGAGTGCCAGTGTGTGCGAGTGCCAGTGTGTGCGCGTGTAAATGTGTGCGCGTGCCAGTGTGTGCGCGTGCCAGTGTGTGCGAGTGCCAGTGTGTGCGCGTGCCAGTGTGTGCGCGTTCCAGTGTGTGCGAGTGCCAGTGTGTGCGCGTGCCAGTGTGTGCGCGTGCCAGTCTAGCACGCATCACGATGAGAGTGCGTGTGTCAGAGTGTGTGTGTATCAGAGTGTGTGTGTCAGTGTGTGTGTGTCAGTGTGTGTGTGTATCAGAGTGTGTGCGTGTGTGTGTCAGAGTGTGTGTCAGTGTGTGTGTGTCAGTGTGTGTGTCAGTGTGTGTGTGTCAGTGTGTTTGTCAGTGTGTGTGCGTGTGTCAGAGTGTGTGCGTGTGTCAGAGTGCGTGTGTCAGTGTGTGTGCGTGTGTCAGTGTGTGTGTCAGTGTGTGTGTCAGGGTGTGTGCGTGTGTCAGTGTGTGTGCGTGTGTCAGAGTGTGTGCGTCTGTCAGTGTGTGTGTCACTGTGTGTGTGTGTCAGTGTGTGTGTCAGTGTGTGTGCGTGTGTCAGAGTGTGTGCGTGTGTCAGAGTGCGTGTGTCAGTGTGTGTGCGTGTGTTAGTGTGTGTGTGTCAGTGTGTGTGTCAGAGTGTGCGTGTGTCAGTGTGTGTGTCAGTGTGTGTGTCAGTGTGTGTGTGTCAGTGTGCGTGTGTCAGTGTGTGTGCGTGTGTCAGTGTGTGTGTCACTGTGTGTGTGTCAGTGTGTGTGTCAGTGTGTGTGCGTGTGTCAGAGTGTGTGTGTCAGTGTGTGTGTCAGTGTGTGTGCGTGTGTCAGTGTCTGTACGTGTGTCAGAGTGTGTGTGTCAGTGTGTGTGCGTGTGTCAGTGTGTGTGCGTGTGTCAGTGTGTGTGTCACTGTGTGTGTGTCAGTGAGTGTGTCAGTGTGTGTGTCAGTGTGTGTGTGTCAGTGTGTGTGTCAGTGTGTGTGTCAGTGTGTGTGCATGTGTCAGAGTGTGTGTGTCAGTGTGTGTGTCAGTGTGTGTGCGTGTGTCAGTGTGTGTGCGTGTGTCAGTGCGTGTGTCAGAGTGTGTGTGTCAGTGTGTGTGTCAGTGTGTGTGCGTGTGTCAGAGTGTGTGTGTCAGTGTGTGTGTCAGTGTGTGTGCGTGTGTCAGTGTCTGTACGTGTGTCAGAGTGTGTGTGTCAGTGTGTGTGCGTGTGTCAGTGTGTGTGCGTGTGTCAGTGTGTGTGTCACTGTGTGTGTGTCAGTGTGTGCGTCAGTGTGTGTGCGTGTGTCAGAGTGTGTGCGTGTGTCAGAGTGCGTGTGTCAGTGTGTGTGCGTGTGTCAGAGTGTGTGTCAGTGTGTGTGTGTCAGTGTGTGTGTCAGAGTGTGTGCTTGTGTCAGAGTGTGTGTGTCAGTGTGTGTGTGTCAGTGTGTGTGTCAGAGTGTGTGCATGTGTCAGAGTGTGTGTGTCAGTGTGTGTGTGTCAGTGTGTGTGTCAGTGTGTGTGTGTGTCAGAGTGTGTGTGTGTCAGAGTGTGTGTGCGTGTGTCAGAGTGTGTGCTTGTGTCAGAGTGTGTGTCAGTGTGTGTGTCAGTGCGTGTGTCAGAGTGTGTGCATCAGTGTGTGTGTGTCAGTGTGTGTGTCAGTGTGTGTGCATGTGTCAGAGTGTGTGTGTCAGTGTGTGTGTGTCAGTGTGTGTGTCAGTGTGTGTGTGTCAGTGCGTGTGTCAGTGTGTGTGTCAGTGTGTGTGTGTGTGTCAGAGTGTGTGTGTCAGAGTGTGTGTGTCAGCGTGTGTGCGTGTGTCAGTGCGTGTGTCAGTGTGTGTGCGTGTGTCAGAGTGTGTGTGTCAGTGTGTGTGTGTCAGTGTGTGTGTCAGTGTGTGTGTGTGTGTCAGTGTCTGTACGTGTGTCAGAGTGTGTGTGTCAGTGTGTGTGCGTGTGTCAGTGTGTGTGCGTGTGTCAGTGTGTGTGTCAGTGTGTGTGTGTCAGTGAGTGTGTCAGTGTGTGTGTGTCAGTGTGTGTGTGTCAGTGCATGTGTCAGTGTGTGTGCGTGTGTCAGAGTGTGTGTGTCAGAGTGTGTGTGTCAGTGTGTGTGTGTCAGTGCGTGTGTCAGTGTGCGTGCGTGTGTCAGAGTGTGTGTGTCAGAGTGTGTGTGTCCGTGTGTGTGCGTGTGTCAGTGTGTGTGTCACTGTGTGTGTGTCAGTGTGTGCGTCAGTGTGTGTGCGTGTGTCAGAGTGTGTGCGTGTGTCAGAGTGCGTGTGTCAGTGTGTGTGCGTGTGTCAGAGTGTGTGTCAGTGTGTGTGTGTCAGTGCGTGTGTCAGAGTGTGTGCTTGTGTCAGAGTGTGTGTGTCAGTGTGTGTGTGTCAGTGTGTGTGTCAGTGTGTGTGTGTGTCAGAGTGTGTGTGTGTGTCAGAGTGTGTGTGCGTGTGTCAGAGTGTGTGCTTGTGTCAGAGTGTGTGTCAGTGTGTGTGTCAGTGCGTGTGTCAGTGTGTGTGTCAGTGTGTGTGTCAGTGTGTGTGTGTCAGTGTGTGTGTCAGTGTGTGTGCGTGTGTCAGAGTGTGTGCGTGTGTCAGAGTGCGTGAGTCAGTGTGTGTGCGTGTGTCAGTGTGTGTGTCAGTGTGTGTGTCAGGGTGTGTGCGTGTGTCAGTGTGTGTGCGTGTGTCAGAGTGTGTGCGTCTGTCAGTGTGTGTGTCACTGTGTGTGTGTGTGTCAGTGTGTGTGTCAGTGTGTGTGCGTGTGTCAGAGTGTGTGCGTGTGTCAGAGTGCATGTGTCAGTGTGTGTGCGTGTGTTAGTGTGTGTGTGTCAGTGTGTGTGTCAGAGTGTGCGTGTGTCAGTGTGTGTTTCAGTGTGTGTGTCAGTGTGTGTGTGTCAGTGTGCGTGTGTCAGTGTGTGTGCGTGTGTCAGAGTGTGTGTGTCAGTGTGTGTGCGTGTGTCAGTGTGTGTGCGTGTGTCAGTGTGTGTGTCACTGTGTGTGTGTCAGTGTGTGTGTCAGTGTGTGTGCGTGTGTCAGAGTGTGTGTGTCAGTGTGTGTGTCAGTGTGTGTGCGTGTGTCAGTGTCTGTACGTGTGTCAGAGTGTGTGTGTCAGTGTGTGTGCGTGTGTCAGTGTGTGTGCGTGTGTCAGTGTGTGTGTCAGTGTGTGTGTGTCAGTGAGTGTGTCAGTGTGTGTGTCAGTGTGTGTGTGTCAGTGTGTGTGTCAGTGTGTGTGTCAGTGTGTGTGCATGTGTCAGAGTGTGTGTGTCTGTGTGTGTCAGTGTGTGTGCGTGTGTCAGTGTGTGTGCGTGTGTCAGTGTGTGTCACTGTGTGTGTGTCAGTGTGTGTGTCAGTGTGTGTGCGTGTGTCAGAGTGTGTGTGTCAGTGTGTGTGTCAGTGTGTGTGCGTGTGTCAGTGTCTGTACGTGTGTCAGAGTGTGTGTGTCAGTGTGTGTGCGTGTGTCAGTGTGTGTGCGTGTGTCAGTGTGTGTGTCACTGTGTGTGTGTCAGTGTGTGCGTCAGTGTGTGTGCGTGTGTCAGAGTGTGTGCGTGTGTCAGAGTGCGTGTGTCAGTGTGTGTGCGTGTGTCAGAGTGTGTGTCAGTGTGTGTGTGTCAGTGTGTGTGTCAGAGTGTGTGCTTGTGTCAGAGTGTGTGTGTCAGTGTGTGTGTCAGAGTGTGTGCATGTGTCAGAGTGTGTGTGTCAGTGTGTGTGTGTCAGTGTGTGTGTCAGTGTGTGTGTGTGTCAGAGTGTGTGTGTGTCAGAGTGTGTGTGCGTGTGTCAGAGTGTGTGCTTGTGTCAGAGTGTGTGTCAGTGTGTGTGTCAGTGCGTGTGTCAGAGTGTGTGCGTCAGTGTGTGTGTGTCAGTGTGTGTGTCAGTGTGTGTGCATGTGTCAGAGTGTGTGTGTCAGTGTGTGTGTGTCAGTGTGTGTGTGTCAGTGCGTGTGTCAGTGTGTGTGTCAGTGTGTGTGTGTGTGTCAGAGTGTGTGTGTCAGAGTGTGTGTGTCAGTGTGTGTGCGTGTGTCAGTGCGTGTGTCAGTGTGTGTGCGTGTGTCAGAGTGTGTGTGTCAGTGTGTGTGTGTCAGTGTGTGTGTCAGTGTGTGTGTGTGTGTCAGAGTGTGTGTGTCAGTGTGTGTGTGTCAGTGTGTGTGTGTCAGTGTGTGTGTGTCAGTGCATGTGTCAGTGTGTGTGCGTGTGTCAGAGTGTGTGTGTCAGAGTGTGTGTGTCAGTGTGTGTGTGTCAGTGTGTGTGTGTCAGTGTGTGTGCGTGTGTCAGTGTGTGTGTCACTGTGTGTGTGTCAGTGTGTGCGTCAGTGTGTGTGCGTGTGTCAGAGTGTGTGTGTCAGAGTGTGTGTGTCAGTATGTGTGTGTCAGTGTGTGTGTGTCAGTGTGTGTGCGTGTGTCAGTGTGTGTGTCACTGTGTGTGTGTCAGTGTGTGTGTGTGTGTCAGAGTGTGTGTGTCAGTGTGTGTGTGTCAGTGTGTGTGCGTGTGTCAGAGTGTGTGCGTGTGTCAGAGTGCGTGTGTCAGTGTGTGTGCGTGTGTTAGTGTGTGTGTGTCAGTGTGTGTGTGAGAGTGTGCGTGTGTCAGTGTGTGTGTCAGTGTGTGTGTCAGTGTGTGTGTGTCAGTGTGCGTGTGTCAGTGTGTGTGCGTGTGTCAGAGTGTGTGTGTCAGTGTGTGTGTCAGTGTGTGTGCGTGTGTCAGTGTGTGTGCGTGTGTCAGTGTGTGTGTCACTGTGTGTGTGTCAGTGTGTGTGTCAGTGTGTGTGCGTGTGTCAGAGTGTGTGTGTCAGTGTGTGTGTCAGTGTGTGTGCGTGTGTCAGTGTCTGTACGTGTGTCAGAGTGTGTGTGTCAGTGTGTGTGCGTGTGTCAGTGTGTGTGCGTGTGTCAGTGTGTGTGTCACTGTGTGTGTGTCAGTGAGTGTGTCAGTGTGTGTGTCAGTGTGTGTGTGTCAGTGTGTGTGTCAGTGTGTGTGTCAGTGTGTGTGCATGTGTCAGAGTGTGTGTGTCAGTGTGTGTGTCAGTGTGTGTGCGTGTGTCAGTTTGTGTGCGTGTGTCAGTGTGTGTGTCACTGTGTGTGTGTCAGTGTGTGTGTCAGTGTGTGTGCGTGTGTCAGAGTGTGTGTGTCAGTGTGTGTGCGTGTGTCAGTGTCTGTACGTGTGTCAGAGTGTGTGTGTCAGTGTGTGTGCGTGTGTCAGTGTGTGTGCGTGTGTCAGTGTGTGTGTCACTGTGTGTGTGTCAGTGTGTGCGTCAGTGTGTTTGCGTGTGTCAGAGTGTGTGCGTGTGTCAGAGTGCGTGTGTCAGTGTGTGTGCGTGTGTCAGAGTGTGTGTCAGTGTGTGTGTGTCAGTGTGTGTGTCAGAGTGTGTGCTTGTGTCAGAGTGTGTGTGTCAGTGTGTGTGTGTCAGTGTGTGTGTCAGAGTGTGTGCATGTGTCAGAGTGTGTATGTCAGTGTGTGTGTGTCAGTGTGTGTGTCAGTGTGTGTGTGTGTCAGAGTGTGTGTGTGTCAGTGTGTGTGCGTGTGTCAGAGTGTGTGCTTGTGTCAGAGTGTGTGTCAGTGTGTGTGTCAGTGCGTGTGTCAGAGTGTGTGCGTCAGTGTGTGTGTGTCAGTGTGTGTGTCAGTGTGTGTGCATGTGTCAGAGTGTGTGTGTCAGTGTGTGTGTGTCAGTGTGTGTGTCAGTGTGTGTGTATCAGTGCGTGTGTCAGTGTGTGTGTCAGTGTGTGTGTGTGTCAGAGTGTGTGTGTCAGAGTGTGTGTGTCAGTGTGTGTGCGTGTGTCAGTGCGTGTGTCAGTGTGTGTGCGTGTGTCAGAGTGTGTGTGTCAGTGTGTGTGTGTCAGTGTGTGTGTGTGTCAGAGTGTGTGTGTCAGTGTGTGTGTGTCAGTGTGTGTGTGTCAGTGTGTGTGTGTGTCAGTGCATGTGTCAGTGTGTGTGCGTGTGTCAGAGTGTGTGTGTCAGAGTGTGTGTGTCAGTGTGTGTGTGTCAGTGCGTGTGTCAGTGTGCGTGCGTGTGTCAGAGTGTGTGTGTCAGAGTGTGTGTGTCAGTGTGTGTGCGTGTGTCAGTGTGTTTGTCACTGTGTGTGCGTGTGCGTGTCAGTCAGTGTGCGCGTGCCAGTGTGTGCGCGTGCCAGTGTGTGCGAGTGCCAGTGTGTGCGAGTGCCAGTGTGTGCGCGTGCCAGTGTGTGCGCGTGCCAGTGTGTGCGAGTGCCAGTGCGTGCGCGTGCCAATGTGTGCGCGTGCCAGTGTGTGCGAGTGCCAGTGTGTGCGCGTGTCAGTGTGTGCGCGTGCCAGTGTGTGCGCGTGCCAGTGTGTGCGAGTGCCAGTGTGTGCGCGTGTCAGTGTGTGCGCGTGCCAATGTGTGCGCGTGCCAGTGTGTGCGAGTGCCAGTGTGTGCGAGTGCCAGTGTGTGCGCGTGTCAGTGTGTGCGCGTGCCAGTGTGTGCGCGTGCCAGTGTGTGCGCGTGCCAGTCTAGCACGCATCACGATGAGAGTGCGTGTGTCAGAGTGTGTGTGTGTATCAGAGTGTGTGTGTCAGTGTGTGTGTGTCAGTGTGTGTGTGTATCAGAGTGTGTGCGTGTGTGTGTCAGAGTGTGTGTCAGTGTGTGTGTGTCAGTGTGTGTGTCAGTGTGTGTGTGTCAGTGTGTGTGCGTGTGTCAGAGTGTGTGCGTGTGTCAGAGTGCGTGTGTCAGTGTGTGTGTGTGTGTCAGTGTGTGTGTCAGAGTGTGTGCGTGTGTCAGTGTGTGTGTCAGTGTGTGTGTCAGTGTGTGTGTGTCAGTGTGTGTGCGTGTGTCAGAGTGTGTGTGTCAGTGTGTGTGTCAGTGTGTGTGTCAGTGTGTGTGCGTGTGTCAGTGTGTGTGCGTGTGTCAGTGTGTGTGCGTGTGTCAGTGTGTGTGTCACTGTGTGTGTGTCAGTGTGTGTGTCAGTGTGTGTGCGTGTGTCAGAGTGTGTGTGTCAGTGTGTGTGTCAGTGTGTGTGCGTGTGTCAGTGTCTGTACGTGTGTCAGAGTGTGTGTGTCAGTGTGTGTGCGTGTGTCAGTGTGTGTGCGTGTGTCAGTGTGTGTGTCACTGTGTGTGTGTCAGTGTGTGTGTCAGTGTGTGTGTCAGTGTGTGTGTCAGTGTGTGTGCGTGTGTCAGAGTGTGTGTGTCAGTGTGTGTGCGTGTGTCAGTGTGTGTGCGTGTGTCAGTGTGTGTGTCAGTGTGTGTGTGTCAGTGTGTGTGTCAGTGTGTGTGCGTGTGTCAGAGTGTGTGTGTCAGTGTGTGTGTCAGTGTGTGTGCGTGTGTCAGTGTCTGTACGTGTGTCTGAGTGTGTGTGTCAGTGTGTGTGCGTGTGTCAGTGTGTGTGCGTGTGTCAGTGTGTGTGTCACTGTGTGTGTGTCAGTGTGTATGCGTGTGTCAGAGTGTGTGCGTGTGTCAGAGTGCGTGTGTCAGTGTGTGTGCGTGTGTCAGAGTGTGTGCGTGTGTCAGAGTGTGTGCGTGTGTCAGAGTGCGTGTGTCAGTGTGTGTGCGTGTGTCAGAGTGTGTGTCAGTGTGTGTGTGTCAGTGCGTGTGTCAGAGTGTGTGCGTGTGTCAGAGTGTGTGTCAGTGTGTGTGTGTCAGTGTGTGTGTCAGAGTGTGTGCGTGTGTCAGTGTGTGTGTGTCAGTGTGTGTGTCAGTGTGTGTGCGTGTGTCAGTGTCTGTACGTGTGTCAGAGTGTGTGTGTCAGTGTGTGTGCGTGTGTCAGTGTGTGTGCGTGTGTCAGTGTGTGTGTCACTGTGTGTGTGTCAGTGTGTGTGTCAGTGTGTGTGTCAGTGTGTGTGTGTCAGTGTGTGTGTCAGTGTGTGTGCGTGTGTCAGAGTGTGTGTGTCAGTGTGTGTGCGTGTGTCAGTGTGTGTGCGTGTGTCAGTGTGTGTGTCAGTGTGTGTGTGTCAGTGTGTGTGTCAGTGTGTGTGCGTGTGTCAGAGTGTGTGTGTCAGTGTGTGTGTCAGTGTGTGTGCGTGTGTCAGTGTCTGTACGTGTGTCTGAGTGTGTGTGTCAGTGTGTGTGCGTGTGTCAGTGTGTGTGCGTGTGTCAGTGTGTGTGTCACTGTGTGTGTGTCAGTGTGTGTGTGTCAGTGTGTGTGCGTGTGTCAGAGTGTGTGCGTGTGTCAGAGTGCGTGTGTCAGTGTGTGTGCGTGTGTCAGAGTGTGTGTCAGTGTGTGTGTGTCAGTGCGTGTGTCAGAGTGTGTGCGTGTGTCAGAGTGTGTGTCAGTGTGTGTGTGTCAGTGTGTGTGTCAGAGTGTGTGCGTGTGTCAGTGTGTGTGTGTCAGTGTGTGTGTGTGTGTGTCAGAGTGTGTGCTTGTGTCAGAGTGTGTGTGTCAGTGTGTGTGTGTCAGTGTGTGTGTCAGAGTGTGTGCATGTGTCAGAGTGTGTGTGTCAGTGTGTGTGTGTCAGTGTGTGTGTCAGTGTGTGCGTGTGTCAGAGTGTGTGCGTGTGTGTCAGTGTGTGTGTCAGTGCGTGTGTCAGAGTGTGTGTGTCAGAGTGTGTGCGTCAGTGTGTGTGCATGTGTCAGAGTGTGCGCGTGCCAGTGTGTGCGAGTGCCAGTGTGTGCGAGTGCCAGTGTGTGCGCGTGTAAATGTGTGCGCGTGCCAGTGTGTGCGCGTGCCAGTGTGTGCGAGTGCCAGTGTGTGCGCGTGCCAGTGTGTGCGAGTGCCAGTGTGTGCGAGTGCCAGTGTGTGCGCGTGTAAATGTGTGCGCGTGCCAGTGTGTGCGCGTGCCAGTGTGTGCGAGTGCCAGTGTGTGCGCGTGCCAGTGTGTGCGCGTGCCAGTGTGTGCGAGTGCCAATGTGTGCGCGTGCCAGTGTGTGCGCGTGCCAGTCTAGCACGCATCACGATGAGAGTGCGTGTGTCAGAGTGTGTGTGTATCAGAGTGTGTGTGTCAGTGTGTGTGTGTCAGTGTGTGTGTGTATCAGAGTGTGTGCGTGTGTGTGTCAGAGTGTGTGTCAGTGTGTGTGTGTCAGTGTGTGTGTCAGTGTGTGTGCGTGTGTCAGAGTGTGTGCGTGTGTCAGAGTGCGTGTGTCAGTGTGTGTGCGTGTGTCAGTGTGTGTGTCAGTGTGTGTGTCAGGGTGTGTGCGTGTGTCAGTGTGTGTGCGTGTGTCAGAGTGTGTGCGTGTGTCAGTGTGTGTGTCACTGTGTGTGTGTGTGTCAGTGTGTGTGTCAGTGTGTGTGCGTGTGTCAGAGTGTGTGCGTGTGTCAGAGTGCGTGTGTCAGTGTGTGTGCGTGTGTTAGTGTGTGTGTGTCAGTGTGTGTGTCAGAGTGTGCGTGTGTCAGTGTGTGTGTCAGTGTGTGTGTCAGTGTGTGTGTGTCAGTGTGCGTGTGTCAGTGTGTGTGCGTGTGTCAGAGTGTGTGTGTCAGTGTGTGTGTCAGTGTGTGTGCGTGTGTCAGTGTGTGTGCGTGTGTCAGTGTGTGTGTCACTGTGTGTGTGTCAGTGTGTGTGTCAGTGTGTGTGCGTGTGTCAGAGTGTGTGTGTCAGTGTGTGTGTCAGTGTGTGTGCGTGTGTCAGTGTCTGTACGTGTGTCAGAGTGTGTGTGTCAGTGTGTGTGCGTGTGTCAGTGTGTGTGCGTGTGTCAGTGTGTGTGTCACTGTGTGTGTGTCAGTGAGTGTGTCAGTGTGTGTGTCAGTGTGTGTGTGTCAGTGTGTGTGTCAGTGTGTGTGCATGTGTCAGAGTGTGTGTGTCAGTGTGTGTGTCAGTGTGTGTGCGTGTGTCAGTGTGTGTGCGTGTGTCAGTGTGTGTGTCACTGTGTGTGTGTCAGTGTGTGTGTCAGTGTGTGTGCGTGTGTCAGAGTGTGTGTGTCAGTGTGTGTGTCAGTGTGTGTGCGTGTGTCAGTGTCTGTACGTGTGTCAGAGTGTGTGTGTCAGTGTGTGTGCGTGTGTCAGTGTGTGTGCGTGTGTCAGTGTGTGTGTCACTGTGTGTGTGTCAGTGTGTGCGTCAGTGTGTGTGCGTGTGTCAGAGTGTGTGCGTGTGTCAGAGTGCGTGTGTCAGTGTGTGTGCGTGTGTCAGAGTGTGTGTCAGTGTGTGTGTGTCAGTGTGTGTGTCAGAGTGTGTGCTTGTGTCAGAGTGTGTGTGTCAGTGTGTGTGTGTCAGTGTGTGTGTCAGAGTGTGTGCATGTGTCAGAGTGTGTGTGTCAGTGTGTGTGTGTCAGTGTGTGTGTCAGTGTGTGTGTGTGTCAGAGTGTGTGTGTGTCAGAGTGTGTGTGCGTGTGTCAGAGTGTGTGCTTGTGTCAGAGTGTGTGTCAGTGTGTGTGTCAGTGCGTGTGTCAGAGTGTGTGCGTCAGTGTGTGTGTGTCAGTGTGTGTGTCAGTGTGTGTGCATGTGTCAGAGTGTGTGTGTCAGTGTGTGTGTGTCAGTGTGTGTGTCAGTGTGTGTGTATCAGTGCGTGTGTCAGTGTGTGTGTGTGTGTCAGAGTGTGTGTGTCAGTGTGTGTGTGTCAGTGTGTGTGTCAGTGTGTGTGTATCAGTGCGTGTGTCAGTGTGTGTGTGTGTGTCAGAGTGTGTGTGTCAGAGTGTGTGTGTCAGTGTGTGTGCGTGTGTCAGTGCGTGTGTCAGTGTGTGTGCGTGTGTCAGAGTGTGTGTGTCAGTGTGTGTGTGTCAGTGTGTGTGTCAGTGTGTGTGTGTGTCAGAGTGTGTGTGTCAGTGTGTGTGTGTCAGTGTGTGTGTGTCAGTGTGTGTGTGTGTCAGTGCATGTGTCAGTGTGTGTGCGTGTGTCAGAGTGTGTGTGTCAGAGTGTGTGTGTCAGTGTGTGTGTGTCAGTGCGTGTGTCAGTGTGCGTGCGTGTGTCAGAGTGTGTGTGTCAGAGTGTGTGTGTCAGTGTGTGTGCGTGTGTCAGTGTGTTTGTCACTGTGTGTGCGTGTGCGTGTCAGTCAGTGTGCGCGTGCCAGTGTGTGCGCGTGCCAGTGTGTGCGAGTGCCAGTGTGTGCGAGTGCCAGTGTGTGCGCGTGCCAGTGTGTGCGCGTGCCAGTGTGTGCGAGTGCCAGTGTGTGCGCGTGCCAATGTGTGCGCGTGCCAGTGTGTGCGAGTGCCAGTGTGTGCGCGTGTCAGTGTGTGCGCGTGCCAGTGTGTGCGCGTGCCAGTGTGTGCGAGTGCCAGTGTGTGCGCGTGTCAGTGTGTGCGCGTGCCAATGTGTGCGCGTGCCAGTGTGTGCGAGTGCCAGTGTGTGCGAGTGCCAGTGTGTGCGCGTGTCAGTGTGTGCGCGTGCCAGTGTGTGCGCGTGCCAGTGTGTGCGCGTGCCAGTCTAGCACGCACCACGATGAGAGTGCGTGTGTCAGAGTGTGTGTGTGTATCAGAGTGTGTGTGTCAGTGTGTGTGTGTCAGTGTGTGTGTGTATCAGAGTGTGTGCGTGTGTGTGTCAGAGTGTGTGTCAGTGTGTGTGTGTCAGTGTGTGTGTCAGTGTGTGTGTGTCAGTGTGTGTGCGTGTGTCAGAGTGTGTGTCAGTGTGTGTGTGTCAGTGCGTGTGTCAGAGTGTGTGCGTGTGTCAGAGTGTGTGTCAGTGTGTGTGTGTCAGTGTGTGTGTCAGAGTGTGTGCGTGTGTCAGTGTGTGTGTGTCAGTGTGTGTGTCAGTGTGTGTGTCAGTGTGTGTGTGTCAGTGCGTGTGTCAGAGTGTGTGCTTGTGTCAGAGTGTGTGTGTCAGTGTGTGTGTGTCAGAGTGTGTGCATGTGTCAGAGTGTGTGTGTCAGTGTGTGTGTGTCAGTGTGTGTGTCAGAGTGTGTGCGTGTGTCAGTGTGTGTGTGTCAGTGTGTGTGTCAGTGTGTGTGTCAGTGTGTGTGTGTCAGTGCGTGTGTCAGAGTGTGTGCTTGTGTCAGAGTGTGTGTGTCAGTGTGTGTGTGTCAGAGTGTGTGCATGTGTCAGAGTGTGTGTGTCAGTGTGCGTGTGTCAGAGTGTGTGCGTGTGTGTCAGTGTGTGTGTCAGTGCGTGTGTCAGAGTGTGTGTGTCAGAGTGTGTGCGTCAGTGTGTGTGCATGTGTCAGAGTGTGCGCGTGCCAGTCTGTGCGAGTGCCAGTGTGTGCGAGTGCCAGTGTGTGCGCGTGTAAATGTGTGCGCGTGCCAGTGTGTGCGCGTGCCAGTGTGTGCGAGTGCCAGTGTGTGCGCGTGCCAGTGTGTGCGCGTGCCAGTGTGTGCGAGTGCCAGTGTGTGCGAGTGCCAGTGTGTGCGAGTGCCAGTGTGTGCGCATGTAAATGTGTGCGCGTGCCAGTGTGTGCGCGTGCCAGTGTGTGCGAGTGCCAGTGTGTGCGCGTGCCAGTGTGTGCGCGTTCCACTGTGTGCGAGTGCCAGTGTGTGCGCGTGCCAGTGTGTGCGCGTGCCAGTCTAGCACGCATCACGATGAGAGTGCGTGTGTCAGAGTGTGTGTGTATCAGAGTGTGTGTGTCAGTGTGTGTGTGTCAGTGTGTGTGTGTATCAGAGTGTGTGCGTGTGTGTGTCAGAGTGTGTGTCAGTGTGTGTGTGTCAGTGTGTGTGTCAGTGTGTGTGTGTCAGTGTGTTTGTCAGTGTGTGTGCGTGTGTCAGAGTGTGTGCGTGTGTCAGAGTGCGTGTGTCAGTGTGTGTGCGTGTGTCAGTGTGTGTGTCAGTGTGTGTGTCAGGGTGTGTGCGTGTGTCAGTGTGTGTGCGTGTGTCAGAGTGTGTGCGTCTGTCAGTGTGTGTGTCACTGTGTGTGTGTGTCAGTGTGTGTGTCAGTGTGTGTGCGTGTGTCAGAGTGTGTGCGTGTGTCAGAGTGCGTGTGTCAGTGTGTGTGCGTGTGTTAGTGTGTGTGTGTCAGTGTGTGTGTCAGAGTGTGCGTGTGTCAGTGTGTGTGTCAGTGTGTGTGTCAGTGTGTGTGTGTCAGTGTGCGTGTGTCAGTGTGTGTGCGTGTGTCAGTGTGTGTGTCACTGTGTGTGTGTCAGTGTGTGTGTCAGTGTGTGTGCGTGTGTCAGAGTGTGTGTGTCAGTGTGTGTGTCAGTGTGTGTGCGTGTGTCAGTGTCTGTACGTGTATCAGAGTGTGTGTGTCAGTGTGTGTGCGTGTGTCAGTGTGTGTGCGTGTGTCAGTGTGTGTGTCACTGTGTGTGTGTCAGTGAGTGTGTCAGTGTGTGTGTCAGTGTGTGTGTGTCAGTGTGTGTGTCAGTGTGTGTGTCAGTGTGTGTGCATGTGTCAGAGTGTGTGTGTCAGTGTGTGTGTCAGTGTGTGTGCGTGTGTCAGTGTGTGTGCGTGTGTCAGTGCGTGTGTCAGAGTGTGTGTGTCAGTGTGTGTGTCAGTGTGTGTGCGTGTGTCAGAGTGTGTGTGTCAGTGTGTGTGTCAGTGTGTGTGCGTGTGTCAGTGTCTGCACGTGTGTCAGAGTGTGTGTGTCAGTGTGTGTGCGTGTGTCAGTGTGTGTGCGTGTGTCAGTGTGTGTGTCACTGTGTGTGTGTCAGTGTGTGCGTCAGTGTGTGTGCGTGTGTCAGAGTGTGTGCGTGTGTCAGAGTGCGTGTGTCAGTGTGTGTGCGTGTGTCAGAGTGTGTGTCAGTGTGTGTGTGTCAGTGTGTGTGTCAGAGTGTGTGCTTGTGTCAGAGTGTGTGTGTCAGTGTGTGTGTGTCAGTGTGTGTGTCAGAGTGTGTGCATGTGTCAGAGTGTGTGTGTCAGTGTGTGTGTGTCAGTGTGTGTGTCAGTGTGTGTGTGTGTCAGAGTGTGTGTGTGTCAGAGTGTGTGTGCGTGTGTCAGAGTGTGTGCTTGTGTCAGAGTGTGTGTCAGTGTGTGTGTCAGTGCGTGTGTCAGAGTGTGTGCGTCAGTGTGTGTGTGTCAGTGTGTGTGTCAGTGTGTGTGCATGTGTCAGAGTGTGTGTGTCAGTGTGTGTGTGTCAGTGTGTGTGTCAGTGTGTGTGTGTCAGTGCGTGTGTCAGTGTGTGTGTCAGTGTGTGTGTGTGTCAGAGTGTGTGTGTCAGAGTGTGTGTGTCAGCGTGTGTGCGTGTGTCAGTGCGTGTGTCAGTGTGTGTGCGTGTGTCAGAGTGTGTGTGTCAGTGTGTGTGTGTCAGTGTGTGTGTCAGTGTGTGTGTGTGTGTCAGAGTGTGTGTGTCAGTGTGTGTGTGTCAGTGTGTGTGTGTCAGTGCATGTGTCAGTGTGTGTGCGTGTGTCAGAGTGTGTGTGTCAGAGTGTGTGTGTCAGTGTGTGTGTGTCAGTGCGTGTGTCAGTGTGCGTGCGTGTGTCAGAGTGTGTGTGTCAGAGTGTGTGTGTCAGTGTGTGTGCGTGTGTCAGTGTGTGTATCACTGTGTGTGTGTCAGTGTGTGCGTCAGTGTGTGTGCGTGTGTCAGAGTGTGTGCGTGTGTCAGAGTGCGTGTGTCAGTGTGTGTGCGTGTGTCAGAGTGTGTGTCAGTGTGTGTGTGTCAGTGCGTGTGTCAGAGTGTGTGCTTGTGTCAGAGTGTGTGTGTCAGTGTGTGTGTGTCAGTGTGTGTGTCAGTGTGTGTGTGTGTCAGAGTGTGTGTGTGTGTCAGAGTGTGTGTGCGTGTGTCAGAGTGTGTGCTTGTGTCAGAGTGTGTGTCAGTGTGTGTGTCAGTGCGTGTGTCAGTGTGTGTGTCAGTGTGTGTGTCAGTGTGTGTGTGTCAGTGTGTGTGTCAGTGTGTGTGCGTGTGTCAGAGTGTGTGCGTGTGTCAGAGTGCGTGAGTCAGTGTGTGTGCGTGTGTCAGTGTGTGTGTCAGTGTGTGTGTCAGGGTGTGTGCGTGTGTCAGTGTGTGTGCGTGTGTCAGAGTGTGTGCGTCTGTCAGTGTGTGTGTCACAGTGTGTGTGTGTGTCAGTGTGTGTGTCAGTGTGTGTGCGTGTGTCAGAGTGTGTGCGTGTGTCAGAGTGCATGTGTCAGTGTGTGTGCGTGTGTTAGTGTGTGTGTGTCAGTGTGTGTGTCAGAGTGTGCGTGTGTCAGTGTGTGTGTCAGTGTGTGTGTCAGTGTGTGTGTGTCAGTGTGCGTGTGTCAGTGTGTGTGCGTGTGTCAGAGTGTGTGTGTCAGTGTGTGTGCGTGTGTCAGTGTGTGTGCGTGTGTCAGTGTGTGTGTCACTGTGTGTGTGTCAGTGTGTGTGTCAGTGTGTGTGCGTGTGTCAGAGTGTGTGTGTCAGTGTGTGTGTCAGTGTGTGTGCGTGTGTCAGTGTCTGTACGTGTGTCAGAGTGTGTGTGTCAGTGTGTGTGCGTGTGTCAGTGTGTGTGCGTGTGTCAGTGTGTGTGTCAGTGTGTGTGTGTCAGTGAGTGTGTCAGTGTGTGTGTCAGTGTGTGTGTGTCAGTGTGTGTGTCAGTGTGTGTGTCAGTGTGTGTGCATGTGTCAGAGTGTGTGTGTCTGTGTGTGTCAGTGTGTGTGCGTGTGTCAGTGTGTGTGCGTGTGTCAGTGTGTGTGTCACTGTGTGTGTGTCAGTGTGTGTGTCAGTGTGTGTGCGTGTGTCAGAGTGTGTGTGTCAGTGTGTGTGTCAGTGTGTGTGCGTGTGTCAGTGTCTGTACGTGTGTCAGAGTGTGTGTGTCAGTGTGTGTGCGTGTGTCAGTGTGTGTGCGTGTGTCAGTGTGTGTGTCACTGTGTGTGTGTCAGTGTGTGCGTCAGTGTGTGTGCGTGTGTCAGAGTGTGTGCGTGTGTCAGAGTGTGTGTGTCAGTGTGTGTGCGTGTGTCAGAGTGTGTGTCAGTGTGTGTGTGTCAGTGTGTGTGTCAGAGTGTGTGCTTGTGTCAGAGTGTGTGTGTCAGTGTGTGTGTCAGAGTGTGTGCATGTGTCAGAGTGTGTGTGTCAGTGTGTGTGTGTCAGTGTGTGTGTCAGTGTGTGTGTGTGTCAGAGTGTGTGTGTGTCAGAGTGTGTGTGCGTGTGTCAGAGTGTGTGCTTGTGTCAGAGTGTGTGTCAGTGTGTGTGTCAGTGCGTGTGTCAGAGTGTGTGCGTCAGTGTGTGTGTGTCAGTGTGTGTGTCAGTGTGTGTGCATGTGTCAGAGTGTGTGTGTCAGTGTGTGTGTGTCAGTGTGTGTGTGTCAGTGCGTGTGTCAGTGTGTGTGTCAGTGTGTGTGTGTGTGTCAGAGTGTGTGTGTCAGAGTGTGTGTGTCAGTGTGTGTGCGTGTGTCAGTGCGTGTGTCAGTGTGTGTGCGTGTGTCAGAGTGTGTGTGTCAGTGTGTGTGTGTCAGTGTGTGTGTCAGTGTGTGTGTGTGTGTCAGAGTGTGTGTGTCAGTGTGTGTGTGTCAGTGTGTGTGTGTCAGTGTGTGTGTGTCAGTGCATGTGTCAGTGTGTGTGCGTGTGTCAGAGTGTGTGTGTCAGAGTGTGTGTGTCAGTGTGTGTGTGTCAGTGTGTGTGTGTCAGTGTGTGTGCGTGTGTCAGTGTGTGTGTCACTGTGTGTGTGTCAGTGTGTGCGTCAGTGTGTGTGCGTGTGTCAGAGTGTGTGTGTCAGAGTGTGTGTGTCAGTGTGTGTGTGTCAGTGTGTGTGTGTCAGTGTGTGTGCGTGTGTCAGTGTGTGTGTCACTGTGTGTGTGTCAGTGTGTGTGTCAGTGTGTGTGTGTGTGTCAGAGTGTGTGTGTCAGTGTGTGTGTGTCAGTGTGTGTGCGTGTGTCAGAGTGTGTGCGTGTGTCAGAGTGCGTGTGTCAGTGTGTGTGCGTGTGTTAGTGTGTGTGTGTCAGTGTGTGTGTGAGAGTGTGCGTGTGTCAGTGTGTGTGTCAGTGTGTGTGTCAGTGTGTGTGTGTCAGTGTGCGTGTGTCAGTGTGTGTGCGTGTGTCAGAGTGTGTGTGTCAGTGTGTGTGTCAGTGTGTGTGCGTGTGTCAGTGTGTGTGCGTGTGTCAGTGTGTGTGTCACTGTGTGTGTGTCAGTGTGTGTGTCAGTGTGTGTGCGTGTGTCAGAGTGTGTGTGTCAGTGTGTGTGTCAGTGTGTGTGCGTGTGTCAGTGTCTGTACGTGTGTCAGAGTGTGTGTGTCAGTGTGTGTGCGTGTGTCAGTGTGTGTGCGTGTGTCAGTGTGTGTGTCACTGTGTGTGTGTCAGTGAGTGTGTCAGTGTGTGTGTCAGTGTGTGTGTGTCAGTGTGTGTGTCAGTGTGTGTGTCAGTGTGTGTGCATGTGTCAGAGTGTATGTGTCAGTGTGTGTGTCAGTGTGTGTGCGTGTGTCAGTGTGTGTGCGTGTGTCAGTGTGTGTGTCACTGTGTGTGTGTCAGTGTGTGTGTCAGTGTGTGTGCGTGTGTCAGAGTGTGTGTGTCAGTGTGTGTGCGTGTGTCAGTGTCTGTACGTGTGTCAGAGTGTGTGTGTCAGTGTGTGTGCGTGTGTCAGTGTGTGTGCGTGTGTCAGTGTGTGTGTCACTGTGTGTGTGTCAGTGTGTGCGTCAGTGTGTGTGCGTGTGTCAGAGTGTGTGCGTGTGTCAGAGTGCGTGTGTCAGTGTGTGTGCGTGTGTCAGAGTGTGTGTCAGTGTGTGTGTGTCAGTGTGTGTGTCAGAGTGTGTGCTTGTGTCAGAGTGTGTGTGTCAGTGTGTGTGTGTCAGTGTGTGTGTCAGAGTGTGTGCATGTGTCAGAGTGTGTGTGTCAGTGTGTGTGTGTCAGTGTGTGTGTCAGTGTGTGTGTGTGTCAGAGTGTGTGTGTGTCAGAGTGTGTGTGCGTGTGTCAGAGTGTGTGCTTGTGTCAGAGTGTGTGTCAGTGTGTGTGTCAGTGCGTGTGTCAGAGTGTGTGCGTCAGTGTGTGTGTGTCAGTGTGTGTGTCAGTGTGTGTGCATGTGTCAGAGTGTGTGTGTCAGTGTGTGTGTGTCAGTGTGTGTGTCAGTGTGTGTGTATCAGTGCGTGTGTCAGTGTGTGTGTCAGTGTGTGTGTGTGTGTCAGAGTGTGTGTGTCAGAGTGTGTGTGTCAGTGTGTGTGCGTGTGTCAGTGCGTGTGTCAGTGTGTGTGCGTGTGTCAGAGTGTGTGTGTCAGTGTGTGTGTGTCAGTGTGTGTGTCAGTGTGTGTGTGTGTCAGAGTGTGTGTGTCAGTGTGTGTGTGTCAGTGTGTGTGTGTCAGTGTGTGTGTGTGTCAGTGCATGTGTCAGTGTGTGTGCGTGTGTCAGAGTGTGTGTGTCAGAGTGTGTGTGTCAGAGTGTGTGTGTCAGTGTGTGTGTGTCAGTGCGTGTGTCAGTGTGCGTGCGTGTGTCAGAGTGTGTGTGTCAGAGTGTGTGTGTCAGTGTGTGTGCGTGTGTCAGTGTGTTTGTCACTGTGTGTGCGTGTGCGTGTCAGTCAGTGTGCGCGTGCCAGTGTGTGCGCGTGCCAGTGTGTGCGAGTGCCAGTGTGTGCGAGTGCCAGTGTGTGCGCGTGCCAGTGTGTGCGCGTGCCAGTGTGTGCGAGTGCCAGTGCGTGCGCGTGCCAATGTGTGCGCGTGCCAGTGTGTGCGAGTGCCAGTGTGTGCGCGTGTCAGTGTGTGCGCGTGCCAGTGTGTGCGCGTGCCAGTGTGTGCGAGTGCCAGTGTGTGCGCGTGTCAGTGTGTGCGCGTGCCAATGTGTGCGCGTGCCAGTGTGTGCGAGTGCCAGTGTGTGCGAGTGCCAGTGTGTGCGCGTGTCAGTGTGTGCGCGTGCCAGTGTGTGCGCGTGCCAGTGTGTGCGCGTGCCAGTCTAGCACGCATCACGATGAGAGTGCGTGTGTCAGAGTGTGTGTGTGTATCAGAGTGTGTGTGTCAGTGTGTGTGTGTCAGTGTGTGTGTGTATCAGAGTGTGTGCGTGTGTGTGTCAGAGTGTGTGTCAGTGTGTGTGTGTCAGTGTGTGTGTCAGTGTGTGTGTGTCAGTGTGTGTGCGTGTGTCAGAGTGTGTGCGTGTGTCAGAGTGCGTGTGTCAGTGTGTGTGTGTGTGTCAGTGTGTGTGTCAGAGTGTGTGCGTGTGTCAGTGTGTGTGTCAGTGTGTGTGTCAGTGTGTGTGTGTCAGTGTGTGTGCGTGTGTCAGAGTGTGTGTGTCAGTGTGTGTGTCAGTGTGTGTGCGTGTGTCAGTGTGTGTGCGTGTGTCAGTGTGTGTGCGTGTGTCAGTGTGTGTGTCACTGTGTGTGTGTCAGTGTGTGTGTCAGTGTGTGTGCGTGTGTCAGAGTGTGTGTGTCAGTGTGTGTGTCAGTGTGTGTGCGTGTGTCAGTGTCTGTACGTGTGTCAGAGTGTGTGTGTCAGTGTGTGTGCGTGTGTCAGTGTGTGTGCGTGTGTCAGTGTGTGTGTCACTGTGTGTGTGTCAGTGTGTGTGTCAGTGTGTGTGTCAGTGTGTGTGTCAGTGTGTGTGCGTGTGTCAGAGTGTGTGTGTCAGTGTGTGTGCGTGTGTCAGTGTGTGTGCGTGTGTCAGTGTGTGTGTCAGTGTGTGTGTGTCAGTGTGTGTGTCAGTGTGTGTGTGTGTCAGAGTGTGTGTGTGTCAGAGTGTGTGTGCGTGTGTCAGAGTGTGTGCTTGTGTCAGAGTGTGTGTCAGTGTGTGTGTCAGTGCGTGTGTCAGAGTGTGTGCGTCAGTGTGTGTGTGTCAGTGTGTGTGTCAGTGTGTGTGCATGTGTCAGAGTGTGTGTGTCAGTGTGTGTGTGTCAGTGTGTGTGTCAGTGTGTGTGTATCAGTGCGTGTGTCAGTGTGTGTGTCAGTGTGTGTGTGTGTGTCAGAGTGTGTGTGTCAGAGTGTGTGTGTCAGTGTGTGTGCGTGTGTCAGTGCGTGTGTCAGTGTGTGTGCGTGTGTCAGAGTGTGTGTGTCAGTGTGTGTGTGTCAGTGTGTGTGTCAGTGTGTGTGTGTGTCAGAGTGTGTGTGTCAGTGTGTGTGTGTCAGTGTGTGTGTGTCAGTGTGTGTGTGTGTCAGTGCATGTGTCAGTGTGTGTGCGTGTGTCAGAGTGTGTGTGTCAGAGTGTGTGTGTCAGAGTGTGTGTGTCAGTGTGTGTGTGTCAGTGCGTGTGTCAGTGTGCGTGCGTGTGTCAGAGTGTGTGTGTCAGAGTGTGTGTGTCAGTGTGTGTGCGTGTGTCAGTGTGTTTGTCACTGTGTGTGCGTGTGCGTGTCAGTCAGTGTGCGCGTGCCAGTGTGTGCGCGTGCCAGTGTGTGCGAGTGCCAGTGTGTGCGAGTGCCAGTGTGTGCGCGTGCCAGTGTGTGCGCGTGCCAGTGTGTGCGAGTGCCAGTGCGTGCGCGTGCCAATGTGTGCGCGTGCCAGTGTGTGCGAGTGCCAGTGTGTGCGCGTGTCAGTGTGTGCGCGTGCCAGTGTGTGCGCGTGCCAGTGTGTGCGAGTGCCAGTGTGTGCGCGTGTCAGTGTGTGCGCGTGCCAATGTGTGCGCGTGCCAGTGTGTGCGAGTGCCAGTGTGTGCGAGTGCCAGTGTGTGCGCGTGTCAGTGTGTGCGCGTGCCAGTGTGTGCGCGTGCCAGTGTGTGCGCGTGCCAGTCTAGCACGCATCACGATGAGAGTGCGTGTGTCAGAGTGTGTGTGTGTATCAGAGTGTGTGTGTCAGTGTGTGTGTGTCAGTGTGTGTGTGTATCAGAGTGTGTGCGTGTGTGTGTCAGAGTGTGTGTCAGTGTGTGTGTGTCAGTGTGTGTGTCAGTGTGTGTGTGTCAGTGTGTGTGCGTGTGTCAGAGTGTGTGCGTGTGTCAGAGTGCGTGTGTCAGTGTGTGTGTGTGTGTCAGTGTGTGTGTCAGAGTGTGTGCGTGTGTCAGTGTGTGTGTCAGTGTGTGTGTCAGTGTGTGTGTGTCAGTGTGTGTGCGTGTGTCAGAGTGTGTGTGTCAGTGTGTGTGTCAGTGTGTGTGCGTGTGTCAGTGTGTGTGCGTGTGTCAGTGTGTGTGCGTGTGTCAGTGTGTGTGTCACTGTGTGTGTGTCAGTGTGTGTGTCAGTGTGTGTGCGTGTGTCAGAGTGTGTGTGTCAGTGTGTGTGTCAGTGTGTGTGCGTGTGTCAGTGTCTGTACGTGTGTCAGAGTGTGTGTGTCAGTGTGTGTGCGTGTGTCAGTGTGTGTGCGTGTGTCAGTGTGTGTGTCACTGTGTGTGTGTCAGTGTGTGTGTCAGTGTGTGTGTCAGTGTGTGTGTCAGTGTGTGTGCGTGTGTCAGAGTGTGTGTGTCAGTGTGTGTGCGTGTGTCAGTGTGTGTGCGTGTGTCAGTGTGTGTGTCAGTGTGTGTGTGTCAGTGTGTGTGTCAGTGTGTGTGCGTGTGTCAGAGTGTGTGTGTCAGTGTGTGTGTCAGTGTGTGTGCGTGTGTCAGTGTCTGTACGTGTGTCTGAGTGTGTGTGTCAGTGTGTGTGCGTGTGTCAGTGTGTGTGCGTGTGTCAGTGTGTGTGTCACTGTGTGTGTGTCAGTGTGTGTGCGTGTGTCAGAGTGTGTGCGTGTGTCAGAGTGCGTGTGTCAGTGTGTGTGCGTGTGTCAGAGTGTGTGCGTGTGTCAGTGTGTGTGTCACTGTGTGTGTGTCAGTGTGTGTGCGTGTGTCAGAGTGTGTGCGTGTGTCAGAGTGCGTGTGTCAGTGTGTGTGCGTGTGTCAGAGTGTGTGTCAGTGTGTGTGTGTCAGTGCGTGTGTCAGAGTGTGTGCGTGTGTCAGAGTGTGTGTCAGTGTGTGTGTGTCAGTGTGTGTGTCAGAGTGTGTGCGTGTGTCAGTGTGTGTGTGTCAGTGTGTGTGTCAGTGTGTGTGCGTGTGTCAGTGTCTGTACGTGTGTCAGAGTGTGTGTGTCAGTGTGTGTGCGTGTGTCAGTGTGTGTGCGTGTGTCAGTGTGTGTGTCACTGTGTGTGTGTCAGTGTGTGTGTCAGTGTATGTGTCAGTGTGTGTGTGTCAGTGTGTGTGTCAGTGTGTGTGCGTGTGTCAGAGTGTGTGTGTCAGTGTGTGTGCGTGTGTCAGTGTGTGTGCGTGTGTCAGTGTGTGTGTCAGTGTGTGTGTGTTAGTGTGTGTGTCAGTGTGTGTGCGTGTGTCAGAGTGTGTGTGTCAGTGTGTGTGTCAGTGTGTGTGCGTGTGTCAGTGTCTGTACGTGTGTCTGAGTGTGTGTGTCAGTGTGTGTGCGTGTGTCAGTGTGTGTGCGTGTGTCAGTGTGTGCGTCACTGTGTGTGTGTCAGTGTGTGTGCGTGTGTCAGAGTGTGTGCGTGTGTCAGAGTGCGTGTGTCAGTGTGTGTGCGTGTGTCAGTGTGTGTGTCAGTGTGTGTGTCAGGGTGTGTGCGTGTGTCAGTGTGTGTGCGTGTGTCAGAGTGTGTGCGTCTGTCAGTGTGTGTGTCACTGTGTGTGTGTGTGTCAGTGTGTGTGTCCGTGTGTGTGCGTGTGTCAGAGTGTGTGCGTGTGTCAGAGTGCGTGTGTCAGTGTGTGTGCGTGTGTTAGTGTGTGTGTGTCAGTGTGTGTGTGAGAGTGTGCGTGTGTCAGTGTGTGTGTCAGTGTGTGTGTCAGTGTGTGTGTGTCAGTGTGCGTGTGTCAGTGTGTGTGCGTGTGTCAGAGTGTGTGTGTCAGTGTGTGTGTCAGTGTGTGTGCGTGTGTCAGTGTGTGTGCGTGTGTCAGTGTGTGTGTCACTGTGTGTGTGTCAGTGTGTGTGTCAGTGTGTGTGCGTGTGTCAGAGTGTGTGTGTCAGTGTGTGTGTCAGTGTGTGTGCGTGTGTCAGTGTCTGTACGTGTGTCAGAGTGTGTGTGTCAGTGTGTGTGCGTGTGTCAGTGTGTGTGCGTGTGTCAGTGTGTGTGTCAGTGTGTGTGTGTCAGTGTGTGTGTCAGTGTGTGTGCATGTGTCAGAGTGTGTGTGTCAGTGTGTGTGTCAGTGTGTGTGCGTGTGTCAGTGTGTGTGCGTGTGTCAGTGTGTGTGTCACTGTGTGTGTGTCAGTGTGTGTGTCAGTGTGTGTGCGTGTGTCAGAGTGTGTGTGTCAGTGTGTGTGTCAGTGTGTGTGCGTGTGTCAGTGTCTGTACGTTTGTCAGGGTGTGTGTGTCAGTGTGTGTGCGTGTGTCAGTGTGTGTGCGTGTGTCAGTGTGTGTGTCACTGTGTGTGTGTCAGTGTGTGCGTCAGTGTGTGTGCGTGTGTCAGAGTGTGTGCGTGTGTCAGAGTGCGTGTGTCAGTGTGTGTGCGTGTGTCAGAGTGTGTGTCAGTGTGTGTGTGTCAGTGTGTGTGTCAGAGTGTGTGCTTGTGTCAGAGTGTGTGTGTCAGTGTGTGTGTGTCAGTGTGTGTGTCAGAGTGTGTGCATGTGTCAGAGTGTGTGTGTCAGTGTGTGTGTGTCAGTGTGTGTGTCAGTGTGTGTGTGTGTCAGAGTGTGTGTGTGTCAGAGTGTGTGTGCGTGTGTCAGAGTGTGTGCTTGTGTCAGAGTGTGTGTCAGTGTGTGTGTCAGTGCGTGTGTCAGAGTGTGTGCGTCAGTGTGTGTGTGTCAGTGTGTGTGTCAGTGTGTGTGCATGTGTCAGAGTGTGTGTGTCAGTGTGTGTGTGTCAGTGTGTGTGTCAGTGTGTGTGTGTCAGTGCGTGTGTCAGTGTGTGTGTCAGTGTGTGTGTGTGTGTCAGAGTGTGTGTGTCAGAGTGTGTGTGTCAGTGTGTGTGCGTGTGTCAGTGCATGTGTCAGTGTGTGTGCGTGTGTCAGAGTGTGTGTGTCAGTGTGTGTGTGTCAGTGTGTGTGTCAGTGTGTGTGTGTGTGTCAGAGTGTGTGTGTCAGTGTGTGTGTGTCAGTGTGTGTGTGTCAGTGTGTGTGTGTGTCAGTGCATGTGTCAGAGTGTGTGCGTGTGTCAGAGTGTGTGTGTCAGAGTGTGTGTGTCAGTGTGTGTGTGTCAGTGCGTGTGTCAGTGTGCGTGCGTGTGTCAGAGTGTGTGTGTCAGAGTGTGTGTGTCAGTGTGTGTGCGTGTGTCAGTGTGTGTGTCACTGTGTGTGTGTCAGTGTGTGCGTCAGTGTGTGTGCGTGTGTCAGAGTGTGTGCGTGTGTCAGAGTGCGTGTGTCAGTGTGTGTGCGTGTGTCAGAGTGTGTGTCAGTGTGTGTGTGTCAGTGCGTGTGTCAGAGTGTGTGCTTGTGTCAGAGTGTGTGTGTCAGTGTGTGTGTGTCAGTGTGTATGTCAGTGTGTGTGTGTCAGAGTGTGTGTGTGTGTCAGAGTGTGTGTGCGTGTGTCAGAGTGTGTGCTTGTGTCAGAGTGTGTGTCAGTGTGTGTGTCAGTGCGTGTGTCAGAGTGTGTGCGTCAGTGTGTGTGTGTCAGTGTGTGTGTCAGTGTGTGTGCATGTGTCAGAGTGTGTGTGTCAGTGTGTGTGTGTCAGTGTGTGTGTCAGTGTGTGTGTGTCAGTGCGTGTGTCAGTGTGTGTGTCAGTGTGTGTGTGTGTGTCAGAGTGTGTGTGTCAGAGTGTGTGTGTCAGTGTGTGTGCGTGTGTCAGTGCGTGTGTCAGTGTGTGTGCGTGTGTCAGAGTGTGTGTGTCAGTGTGTGTGTGTCAGTGTGTGTGTCAGTGTGTGTGTGTGTCAGAGTGTGTGTGTCAGTGTGTGTGTGTCAGTGTGTGTGTGTCAGTGTGTGTGCGTGTGTCAGAGTGTGTGTGTCAGAGTGTGTGTGTCAGTGTGTGTGTGTCAGTGTGTGTGTCAGTGTGTGTGTGTGTGTCAGAGTGTGTGTGTCAGTGTGTGTGCGTGTGTCAGTGCGTGTGTCAGTGTGTGTGTGTGTGTCTGTGTGTGTGTATGTCTGTGTGTGTCAGTGTGTGTGTGTCAGTGTGTGTGTCAGTGTGTGTGTGTGTGTCCGTGTGCGTGTCAGTGTGTGTGTGTGTGTGTGTGTGTGTCAGTGTGCGTGTCAGTGTGTGTGTGTCAGAGTGTGTGTGTCAGTGTGTGTGTCAGTGTGTGTGTGTCAGTGTGTGTGTCAGTGTGTGTGTCAGTGTGTGTGTGTGTGTGTGTGTGTGTGTCAGTGTGTGTGTCAGTGTGTGTGTGTCAGAGTGTGTGTGTCAGTGTGTGTGTCAGTGTGTGTGTCAGTGTGCATGTCAGTGTGTGTGTGTGTGTGTGTCAGTGTGTGTGTCAGTGTGTGTGTGTCAGAGTGTGTGTGTCAGTGTGTGTGTGTCAGTGTGTGTGTCAGTGTGTGTGTGTCAGAGTGTGTGTGTCAGTCTGTGTGTGTCAGTGTGTGTCAGTGTGTGTGTGTGTGTCAGAGTGTGTGTGTCAGTGTGTGTGCGTGTGTCAGTGCATGTGTCAGTGTGTGTGTGTGTGTCAGTGTGTGTGTGTCAGAGTGTGTGTGTCAGTGTGTGTGTCAGTGTGTGTGTGTCAGTGTGTGTGTCAGTGTGTGTGTGTGTGTGTCAGTGTGTGTGTCAGTGTGTGTGTCAGTGTGTGTGTGTCAAAGTGTGTGTGTCAGTGTGTGTGTGTCAGTGTGTGTGTGTCAGTGTGTGTGTGTCAGTGTGTGTGTCAGTGTGTGTGTGTGTGTCAGTGTGCGTGTCAGAGTGTGTGTGTCAGTGTGTATGTGTCAGTGTGTGTGTGTATCAGAGTGTGTGCGTGTGTGTGTCAGAGTGTGTGTCAGTGTGTGTGTGTCAGTGTGTGTGTCAGTGTGTGTGTGTCAGTGTGTGTGTCAGTGTGTGTGCGTGTGTCAGAGTGTGTGCGTGTGTCAGAGTGCGTGTGTCAGTGTGTGTGCGTGTGTCAGTGTGTGTGTCAGAGTGTGTGCGTGTGTCAGTGTGTGTGCGTGTGTCAGAGTGTGTGCGTGTGTCAGTGTGTGTGTCACTGTGTGTGTGTGTGTCAGTGTGTGTGTCAGTGTGTGTGCGTGTGTGAGAGTGTGTGCGTGTGTCAGTGTGTGTGTGTGTCAGTGTGTGTGTCAGAGTGTGTGCGTGTGTCAGTGTGTGTGTCAGTGACACACACACTGACACACACACACTGACACACACACTCTGACACACACACACACACTGACACACACACTGACACACACACACTGACACACACACTCTGACACACGCACACACACTGACACACGCACTGACACACGCACACACACTGACACACACACTCTGACACACACACTCTGACACACACACACTGAGTGTGTGTGTCAGTGTGTATGTGTCAGTGTGTGTTTGTATCAGAGTGTGTGCGTGTGTGTGTCAGAGTGTGTGTCAGTGTGTGTGTGTCAGTGTGTGTGTGTCAGTGTGTGTGTCAGTGTGTGTGCGTGTGTCAGAGTGTGTGTGTGTCAGTGTGTGTGTCAGTGTGTGTGCGTGTGTCAGTGTGTGTGCGTGTGTCAGTGTGTGTGTCATTGTGTGTGTCAGTGTGTGTGTCAGTGTGTGTGCGTGTGTCAGAGTGTGTGTGTCAGTGTGTGTGTCAGTGTGTGTGCGTGTGTCAGTGTCTGTACGTGTGTCAGAGTGTGTGTGTCAGTGTGTGTGCGTGTGTCAGTGTGTGTGCGTGTGTCAGTGTGTGTGTCACTGTGTGTGTGTCATTGTGTGTGTCAGTGTGTGTGTCAGTGTGTGTGTGTCAGTGTGTGTGTCAGTGTGTGTGCGTATGTCAGAGTGTGTGTGTCAGTGTGTGTGTGCGTGTGTCAGTGTGTGTGCGTGTGTCAGTGTGTGTGTCACTGTGTGTGTGTCAGTGTGTGTGTCAGTGTGTGTGCGTGTGTAGAGTGTGTGTGTCAGTGTGTGTGTCAGTGTGTGTGCATGTGTCAGTGTCTGTACGTGTGTCAGAGTGTGTGTGTGCGTGTGTCAGTGTGTGTGCGTGTGTCAGTGTGTGTGTCACTGTGTGTGTGTCAGTGTGTGTGGCAGTGTGTGTGCGTGTGTCAGAGTGTGTGCGTGTGTCAGAGTGCGTGTGTCAGTGTGTGTGCGTGTGTCAGAGTGTGTGTGTCAGTGTGTGTGTGTCAGTGTGTGTGTCAGAGTGTGTGCATGTGTCAGAGTGTGTGTGTCAGTGTGTGTGTGTCAGTGTGTATGTGTGTCAGAGTGTGTGTGTCAGTGTTTCTGCGTGTGTCAGAGTGTGTGCATGTGTCAGAGTGTGTGTCAGTGTGTGTGTCAGTGCGTGTGTGTCAGAGTGTGTGCGTCAGTGTGTGTGTGTCAGTGTGTGTGCATGTGTCAGAGTGTGTGTCTCAGTGTGTGTGTGTCAGTGTGTGTGTCAGTGTGTGTGTGTCAGTGCATGTGTCAGTGTGTGTGTCAGTGTGTGTGTGTGTGTCAGAGTGTGTGTGTCAGAGTGTGTGTGTCAGTGTGTGTGCGTGTGTCAGTGCGTGTGTCAGTGTGTGTGCGTGTGTCAGAGTGTGTGTGTCAGTGTGTGTGTGTCAGTGTGTGTGTCAGTGTGTGTGTGTGTGTCAGAGTGTGTGTGTCAGTGTGTGTGTGTCAGTGTGTGTGTGTCAGTGTGTGTGTGTGTGTCAGTGCGTGTGTCAGTGTGTGTGCGTGTGTCAGAGTGTGTGTGTCAGAGTGTGTGTGTCAGTGTGTGTGTGTGTCAGTGCGTGTGTCAGTGTGTGTGTGCGTGTGTCAGAGTGTGTGTGTCAGAGTGTGTGTGTCAGTGTGTGTGTGTGTCAGTGCATGTGTCAGTGTGTGTGCGTGTGTCAGAGTGTGTGTCAGAGTGTGTGTGTCAGTGTGTGTGTGTCAGAGTGTGTGTGTCAGTGTGTGTGCGTGTGTCAGTGCGTGTGTCAGTGTGTGTGTGTGTCAGTGTGTGTGTCAGTGTGTGTGTGTCAGAGTGTGTGTGTCAGTGTGTGTGTCAGTGTGTGTGTGTCAGTGTGTGTGTCAGTGTGTGTGTGTGTGTCAGTGTGCGTGTTAGTGTGTGTGTGTGTGTGTGTGTGTGTGTCAGTGTGTGTGTCAGTGTGTGTGTGTCAGAGTGTGTGTGTCAGTGTGTGTGTCAGTGTGCGTGCGTCAGTGTGTGTGTCAGTGTGTGTGTCTGTGTGTGTGTGTGTATCAGTGTGTGTGTCAGTGTGTGTGTGTCAGAGTGTGTGTGTCAGTGTGCGTGTCAGTGTGTGTGTGTGTGTGTCAGTGTGTGTGTGTCAGAGTGTGTGTGTCAGTGCGTGTGTGTCAGTGTGTGTGTGTGTCAGTGTGGTCAGTGTGAGTCAGTGTGCTGTGTGTCAGAGTGTGTGTGTCAGTGTGTGTGTCAGTGTGTGTGTCAGTGTGTGTGTGTGTGTCAGTGTGTGTGCGTGTGTCAGTGCGTGTGTCAGTGTGTGTGTGTGTGTCAGTGTGTGTGTGTCAGAGTGTGTGTGTCAGTGTGTGTGTGTCAGTGTGTGTGTGAGTGTGTGTGTCAGTGTGTGTGTGTGTGTGTGTCAGTGTGTGTGTCAGTGTGTGTGTGTCAGTGTGTGTGTCAGTGTGTGTGTGTCAGAGGGTGTGTGTCAGTGTGTGTGTGTCAGTGTGTGTGTGTCAGTGTGTGTGTCAGTGTGTGTGTGTGTCAGTGTGCGTGTCAGAGTGTGTGTGTCAGTGTGTGTGTGTCAGTGTGTGTGTCAGTGTGTGTGTGTGTGTCAGAGTGTGTGTGTCAGTGTGTGTGTCAGAGTGTGTGGTCAGTGTGTGTGTGTCAGTGTGTGTGTCAGTGTGTGTGTGTGTGTCAGTGTGTGTGTCAGTGTGTGTGTGTCAGTGTGTGTGTCAGTGTGTGTGTGTCAGTGTGTGTGTGTGTGTCATTGTGTGTGTGTGTCAGTGTGCGTGTCAGAGTGTGTGTGTCAGTGTGTGTGTGTCAGTGTGTGTGTGTGTGTCAGAGAGTGTGTGTGTGTGCATTTACACATTTCTTTCTGTGGGATGTGTGGTTGGTGTGTATATCTGTGTAAGTTTGTGTGCATGACACTGCGTACATTTCAGAATATATGTTTCAGACTCCCCCCCAATACAGCCCAACATCCAACCTCCCCGACACTCACACTCCCCCCCCAATACAGCCCAACCCCCCGACACTCACACTCCCCCCCAATACAGCCCAACCCCCCGACACTCACACTCCCCCCCGACACTCACACTCCCCCCCCGACACTCACACTCCCCCGCCCAATACAGCCCAACATCCCAACCTCCCCGACACTCACACTCCCCCCCAATACAGCCCAACCCCCCCGACACTCACACTCCCCCCCCAATACAGCCCAACCCCCCGACACTCACACTCCCCCCCCCGACACTCACACTCCCCCCCGACACTCACACTCCCCCCCCCAATACAGCCCAACATCCAACCTCCCCGACACTCACACTCCCCCCCCAATACAGCCCAACCCCCCGACACTCACACTCCCCCCCCCAATACAGCCCAACCCCCCGACACTCACACTCCCCCCCCCCGACACTCACACTCCCCCCCCCCGACACTCACACTCCCCCCCCGACAATCACACTCCCCCCCCCCGACACTCACACTCCCCCCCCGACACTCACACTCCCCCCCCCGACACTCTCACACTCCCCCCCCGACACTCACACTCCCCCCCCGACACTCACAATCCCCAACCCCCCGACACTCACACTCCCCAACCCCCGACACTCACACTCCCCCCCCGACACTCACAATCCCCAACCCCCGACACTCACACTCCCCCCCCGACACTCACACTCCCCCACCCGACACTCACACTCCCCCACCCGACACTCACACTCCCCAACCCCCGACACTCAGACTCCCCCCCCGACACTCACACTCCCCCCCCCGACACTCACACTCCCCCCCCCGACACTCCCCCCCCCGACACTCACACTCCCCCCCCAATACAGCCCAACATCCCAACCCCCCGACACTCACACTCCCCACCCCGACGTTCACACTCCCCCCCCCGACACTCACACTCCCCCCCCCCGACACTCACACTCCCCCACGACGCTCACACTCCCCCCCCGACACTCACACTCCCCCCCCCGACACTCACACTCCCCCCCCCGACACTCACACTCCCCCCCCCGACGTTCACACTCCCCCCGACACTCACACTCCCCCCCGACGCTCACACTCCCCCCCCCCGACAACTCACACTCCCCCCCCGACGCTCACACTCCCCCCCGATGCTCACACTCCCCCCCCGACACTCACACTCCCCCCCCGACACTCACACTCCCCCCCCCCCGACACCTCACACTCCCCCCCCCGACACTCACACTCCCCCCCCGACACTCACACTCCCCCCCCCTGACACTCACACTCCCCCCCCGACACACTCCCCCCCCCGACACTCACACTCCCCCCACGACACTCACACTCCCCCCCCGACACTCACACTCCCCCCCCCGACACTCACACTCCCCCCCCGACGCTCACACTCCCCCCCGACGCTCACACTCCCCCCCCGACACTCACACTCCCCCCCCGACGCTCACACTCCCCCCCCGATGCTCACACTCCCCCCCCCGACACTCACACTCCCCCCCCGACACTCACACTCCCCCCCCCCGACACTCACACTCCCCCCCCCCGACACTCACACTCCCCCCCCGACACTCACACTCCCCCCCCTGACACTCACACTCCCCCCCCCGACACACTCCCCCCCCCCGACACTCACACTCCCCCCCCGACACTCACACTCCCCCCCCCGACACTCACACTCCCCCCCCCGACGCTCACACTCCCCCCCCGACACTCACACTCCCCCCCCCCCGACACTCACACTCTCCCCCCCCGACACTCACACTCCCCCCCGACACTCACACTCCCCCCCCCCACACTCACATTCCCCCCGACACACTCCCCCCCCCGACACTCACACTCCCCCCCCGACACTCACACTCCCCCCCCGACACTCACACTCCCCCCCCCGACACTCACACTCCCCCCCCCGACACTCACACTCCCCCCCCCGACGCTCACACTCCCCCCCGACACTCACACTCCCCCCCCGACACTCACACTCCCCCCCCGACGCTCACACTCCCCCCCGATGCTCACACTCCCCTCCCCACACTCACACTCCCCCCCCTGACACTCACACTCCCCCCCCCGACACTCACACTCCCCCCCCAGACACTCACACTCCCCCCCCCCGATGCTCACACTCCCCTCCCCACACTCACACTCCCCCCCCTGACACTCACACTCCCCCCCCGACACTCACACTCCCCCCCCCAGACACTCACACTCCCCCCCGACACTACACACTCCCCCCCCAGACACTCACACTCCCCCCCGACACTCACACTCCCCCCCCCCCGACACTCACACTCCCCCCCCAGACACTCACACTCCCCACCCCCGACGCTCACACTCCCCCCCCGACACTCACACTCCCCCCCCGACGCTCACACTCCCCACCCCCGACGCTCACACTCCCCCCCCGACACTCACACTCCCCCCCCCGACACTCACACTCCCCCCCCGACACTCACACTCCCCCCCCAGACACTCACACTCCCCACCCCGACGCTCACACTCCCCCCCCGACACTCACACTCCCCCCCGACACTCACACTCTCTCCCCGACACTCACACTCCCCCCCCGACACTCACACTCCCCCCCAGACACTCACAACTCCCCCCCCCGACACTCCCCCCCCCGACGCTCACACTCCCCCCCCCCGACACTCACACTCCCCCCCGACACTCACACTCCCCCCCCGACACTCACACTCCCCCCCCCCGACACTCACACTCCCCCCCCCCCGACACTCACACTCCCCCCCAGACACTCACACTCCCCACCCCCGACGCTCACACTCCCCCCCCCGACACTCACACTCCCCCCCCGACACTCACACTCCCCCCCCGACGCTCACACTCCCCACCCCCTACGCTCACACTCCCCCCCCCGACACTCACACTCCCCCCCCGACACTCACACTCCCCCCCCGACACTCACACTCCCCCCCCGACGCTCACACTCCCCCCCCGACACTCACACTCCCCCCCGACACTCACACTCCCCCCCCCGACACTCACACTCCACCCCGACACTCACACTCCCCCCCACCCCACCCCCCCCGACACTCACACTCCTCCCCAGACACTCACACTCCCCCCCCCGACACTCACACTCCCCCCCCGACACTCACACTCCCCCCCCGACGCTCACACTCCCCCCCCGACACTCACACTCCCCCCGACACTCACACTCCCCCCCCGACACTCACACTCCCCCCCAGACACTCACACTCCCCCCGACCTCACACTCCCCCCCGACACTCACACTCCCCCCGACACTCACATCCCCCCCCGACACTCACACTCCCCCCCCGACACTCACACTCCCCCCCCGACACTCACACTCCCCCCCCGACACTCACATTCCCCCCCGACACTCACACTCCCCCCCGACACTCACACTCCCCCCGCGACACTCACACTCCCTCCCCGACACTCACACTCCCCCCCCGACACTCACACTCCCCCCCGACACTCACCACTCCCCCCCCACACTCACACTCCCCCCCCGACACTCACACTCCGCCCCCCAGACACTCACACTCCCCCCCCAGACACTCACACTCCCCCCCCCGACACTCACAGTCCCCCCCCGACACTCACACTCCCCCCCCGACACACTCCTCCCCCCCGACACTCACACTCCCCCCCCTGACACTCACACTCCCCCCCCGACACTCACACTCCCCCCCCCGACACTCACACTCCCCCCCTGACACTCACACTCCCCCCCCGACCGTCACACTCCCCCCCCCCGACACTCACACTCCCCCCCCGACACTCACACTCCCCTCCCCCCGGACGCTCACACTCCCCCCCCGACACTCACACTCCCCCCCCCGACACTCACACTCCCCCCCCGACACTCACACACACAGTGAGCTACGTGA